>JAFELO010001530.1:1656-28916 GCA_017140195.1 Eumaeus atala
AGTAGAGTTCAGTATTAGCAAATATAATACATACCAATAGATAAAGTAAGTTATTCTTTAACTACATTCTATGAAAGTACAAAAATAAATACCGTAAAAGGTTACAATAATAACTAGAATTTATAGTTTGACCTTTCGGTAAATAATCTACAAAAATAATGCCCTTCGCATCCCATGAAACAGAAGCCATGACTTTGTTAGTCGACAAAACGACCTTAGCCTTTTTCGGTGTAGGAGAGTCTGATCTTTTCCACTGTTGGGATTATTGCTTTGATTCAGGAGTACGGTGGTGAACCCAGCTTTCATCCATGGTAACAAATCTAGACAAAATGTCCTCGGGATCAGTCTCAAAAAGTTCCAAACTGTCTCGCGAAATTGTGTATCGAACTCGTTTTTGTTCAGCTGAAAGCAACCTCGGGACCCAACGAGCAGAAACCTTATGGAACCCCAATTCTTCCGTTATTATGTGTTGCACCCGGCCATTACTAATGTTTGTTATCTCTGCTATCTTACCAATGGTCAAACGTCGGTCACCCAGTACGAGATCACAAATTTTATCGATGTTTTCTTTCGTGGTAGAGGATGTAGGCCTTCCACTCCTAGGATCATCTTTAATGCTCACACGACCGCGCTTAACCTCAGCTACCTACTTCTTGACACTGGAATACGTTGGAGCAGACTCCCCCAAAGTGCTCACCAAACTTGATGGATGTCTCTTTTTTATTGAGGTACTTAATGACTGCACGGTTTTCAATTTTCTCCATTATTGAAAATTGCGTCAGATTGCTTCAAACAAATAATCACAGAAAATTTATATTGTGCAGTATCGGAATGAAAATGCGCACAATAAATCAATATGACACATGACGGTAGATTTAAAAAGATGTCATATCTCCATGCAGGTTAGGCCACGAACTTTTAGATCCTCCCTATTATATAGCCCTATATATGAGGAACGAAGCTTCCACAGCATAAATTCTGGTGTGACAAAAGTCCATTATCTGACCGATTAGCGCAGCCTAGCGATGTGAAGTGTGTGTAAAATGTGCCACAAAATGTACTGATTGTGGAATAGTATAAGGACTTGCGGCACTCGTTAATTATTAAGTTGAAGAGGATCAAATAGTGGATGAACACGACATTCTGAGGGACTACTTACTATTTCAATTTGAAATAACATTTTACTGTTAGATAGTCCATCAATCAAGGATATATACCTCTACATACATTGTACAAAGGTACCAAGCCAAAAATGACAATGATCAGTCCCAATGGTGCTTAAATGAGTGGACAAGTCATGACGGTCGGCTAAACGGAATAATGACCGTTTATTGTGTAAACTATGCTGACCACCACCATATTTAGTTGTCGTGTGGCCCGATTGTTGCTCGTTTAAAACAACAAAACGACATTACATCCCGGTAACTTGGTTATATACCATTTGTAAGTCCCGGTGCAGAAAGAGAGGTGTTATAAGTTTGACGAGTGAGTGTCCGTCTGAAGCATCGTCACGCCCAAACGAGTTGAACTGACATCTAAATCATTCTTTGTTAGAAAGATGACGTAATCGGGAATGTTCTTAGATACTGTGCAGGTGAAAAACTGTGCAGGCATCTGGGTTTTTTAATTTTTTGACACCATCTTTCTACTTATTAACATATTTATGCCAAATTTCCAGATGTGCTTCGTTGTATAGTACAGTATAATTAGCAGATAATTTTTATGTTGACTAATCTGAAATATGTGAACAATCTTACAAATACTACGCAAAGACCATAGAATGTAAAATGACCATGGAAAATAATGCCATAGAATTATATAGACATAGAAACGCTAACTAGCGGGATGTTCATTCCTGGTGTCAAAAACGCTATCATATTTATTTGTATCAAGTCCAACTGTGCACTGGCAGTTTGAATGGAATGTTGTTTTGTTGGGACAGCTAGTTTTTCCGTAGCTAAATAAGGACCTACTTTGATATTTTTCACATTGATATTGTTTCACATATATTTTGGTTACATTATCGTATTACATATATTTTGGTTAAAATCATCAGACCTTTTTGTAAAATGTTATATAGCCAATGTTCATCACTGATAATGTAGGATTCTAATGAAAATAGAATATTTCATATCGGTCCGATTCTTCCGGAGCCTGCTCGATGCCAGCAAACAAACAAACAAGCAAATGTTTCCTCTTTGTAATATTAGTATAGGCAAAGTCCCCAATATCTGACATGGAATCGATCACACACAGGCACAGGCATACCTGTATGTGATCGATTCCATACGGTTTTCACCCAAAGATTCGAGTACAACGAAGCCGAGGAAGGTTTTAGTAAAACCGCGGGTCACAGCTAGTAAGTAAATAAAGGAATATCGCTAATATATAGTCATATGTATACTTATAGCTTTGTTAAGTAAAGATAAACAGATAAAAGGTGGAGCGAATTTATAGATAAAGTAAAATAACAAGTAATATTATGATACAAGAGTATATAACTGCAATACATGGCTTCACTTCACAATTGTGAAGTTTCTCTTTACAGGTTCTTTCTAACTTTGAGTCACTATAACTGTGAAGATGCAGGCAAGACATTTTTAGGTAACACGTATTGTGAAGATGCAGGCAAGACATTTTTAGGTAACACGTATTGTGAAGATGCAGGCAAGACATTTTTAGGTAACACGTATTGCGAAAGTTGTAGGAAAGTCAAGTCTTTTAGTCTTAGTTAATAAAACTAAAGCTATTTTTGAAGACCTTCATTTTATAAATTAAATGTAAAAGTAAAGTCCTTCAGAATTTGCAGTCATTTGTAAAAAGGCCTGCCGAAAAGCACTCAATGACGGATTCTTTTTATAGAGCTTGTGACTGAGTGTTTACTAGTTAAGAACATACAACAATTATTATTGATTTATATTACAACTAACGAGTTTTTGTCTTGAAATTAAGACTAAGTCTTGAGTTTTTAGGACCCTAACTTATAGCCACGACTTGGTATATATACCATGAATGCACCCCTGTAAATGTTTTACCAGTTTTTCTCTTATCTCAGAATACCATCGAACCGGTTAGTACGTCGGTGCTATTTAAGCTGGGCATGTCGCGGATCGCGTTGGGATTAATCTGTTAAGCGCTACTTCGAACAAATGCTATCACACTATTGGGCCTCGTTTGACTTGTGACCAGTAAAATATTCACAAATTTGCCCAGGTGCTGCACGATAATTCACGAATATGAAGTTTCGGCGATGCTGGAAATTTCGGCCTAAACTGTGACCGAAACTAGATTTTTTTGGCTTAAAAGGGCCGAAACCGAAGCCGAAAGTTCAGACCGTAGTTTTAATGGTCGTACTTTCAGAGGTACGAAACCTCCGGTGCGCAAATATCACTTAATATTCAATTTGAAATATAGGTACGATACGTTACACAGAATTCGTACATACTACGTTATAATATATTAAAAGGCTGAATTTTGTAACAACACTTTCCTAAGGAAATAGTAAATATCTAATATTTCATTAGCAGTGGAATTTTTTTGACAGTTTTGCCCTTAGCCAAATAACAGACAACGCGTACAGTCTTTTAAGATAATCTAGATAGAGGAGTGTCATAGGCAGCTATATGATGGCGAGCGGCCATATTATTATTTGGTTGTCACAATAAAACTACTACACCAGCGGACTTAAGTCCTACCATAGATTACTATATCATACTAGAGAAGTCCTAACATGACCATGGTTGCTGTAATGCTTCTGAAACCTTGGGCTAGTTAAATAATTAAATAAACCGTGATAAAATCCGTAGAAGTACTTTTATGGTAATGAGTAACATTTGCATAAACTTAAGACATCAATATTATTTGGTTGGCTGCTTATAGTAATAATTTATTATTATTATTTTTATGATTTATTTTTATTTTTATAATTTAGGTTCGATTGTTTCGAGTTTTATTAAAATTAAAAAAAAATAAAAACCACAAAGGAACACGAATGCACGCTGGCATTGCCGGTAATAAAACATTGATGGCGGCGTGTGTAATTAGCGCCCAACACGAAAATATAATATAAACAGCCACACAAGGACATTCAATCAACATCAAAATGACCTTCATATTTTACCTTACAGATATCCACGTTAAAACGAATTTCGCGATTGCACAATATATTATCACGACGCAGATAAAATATTACGCTTTCGAAACTGTTATCACTTATCAGACGTGGTGAATATGCTCGTTAATTTAAGAGTTGTTTACAATCGCGACTGCACGAGACAGTCGTTTCTTGGCCGCCATACTACTATTACGTCGAATTATTCGCGTATTATTCCACTGGTTGGAGTGTGTACACCGAGCGTCTGACATTTGAGTGAAGTTTAAAATTGTACTCATTACATTTTGGGCGCGATATTTTCACAATATTATTCAATTCCTAATTCTTGTTTTCACTTTTTATATCTAGTGACTTTTGTGTAGTGTTGCCATATTGTTTTGTTGGATTATTTATTAACGTGTAAGTATTTATATTTATCTGAGTCCACTCAATGGATGAGGAGGATGGCAATATTTTTAATAATGGCGTAATACATGTAATAGATAAGGTCTTGTCTGATTTATTTAGTATGGACATGTCATTATACATTGACATGTATTAGAGTTACGTAAACAGAAAGTTGCAATTATTACAATGTGCAGAATTCTTTTCATGTCATTTTATTGTAAAGATTTTCCTATGAGCAATATATTTATGTGTTTCAGATTATCACTACTTTTACTGTATAACAATGGGCTTATTTTATTGAATATGTGTCTTGTAGAAATTATTATTACATATATCCTAAACGTGGCATCTATTTTAAAAGCGAGATCCGAGTAATATGCGGTGCTTGCAATTTTAAGCAGCTTTTTAGTTAAATTGTAATGAAAATAATTTTAATATTTAGTAAATTGTAATCAGATGTATTTTAATTTTAAGCTAATTAAAATACATATAAAAATATAACTCCCGTAAGTATGTATTCTTTCGACTTAAAATTTCATCACGGATCTCACCGCGTAAGTAAATCTTTAGTTGTTTCTAGAGTTGAGTCCACCGCCGTGATGCGGTGGGTATGTATCCCTCCCGTCGTTTCCAATATTAAATATTTATAATCATGACCGTCATTATAGTTATAATTGTTAATATCATTGGTATTCAGTTGTGGATGGGTACCGATCATCGATATCGACCCATCAATAGCCGAATATCGGTGTTCTTTCAACAGCATGTATAGGACTATCTCACGGCTTCTTTTAGAACCACATTTCATCAAGATTTAATAATTATCTTCCCGTGTAGAGTCAGGTGGAATGTCAGTTGACGGTATTATCTAACTGCACATGGTCATGCAACGTCCATCACATATGTTAAAAAAAACTTTCGGAACGTGAACAAAGCCCGGAAGACATTATGAATATGGAATTCGAATTTCGAAAGTACTAAAGAAAAAAAAAATAATGGCGAACTAAAGACATACACTTTATAAAACAACTAAAGAAAAATGAACTACTAAAAACGAGGAGGTATGGTCATGTATGTAATGTCATGTATATAGGCCTAACACGACATTTGTCAGGTGATCTGCCGCACGTCATCTTGAGTGTGATTAGTCTAGCCCTTGCGCAGCTTAAAAGGAAAAAGGCTCCGGGGAAAGCTTCTTAGGGCAGGAGGCGAACTTGTACTAAGAAACCTGGGCTATACTGGAAGCTTTACAGCGATATCAGGTCGATTGGCGATACGTCGAAGTACTGAGAGCATTGTATGACGCTGCTTTTATGTCCGTTATTATTCCGGGAGGTCAAAGAAGGCCAGTCCAGTAAGCTAGCTGAAGTGGCAATCGGTTGGTCACACTCAGAAGAACAGATGGCAGATGGGTCGGTAATATTCTGGAGTGGAGGCCGCGTTTAGGAAAACGAAGTGGATTGGTCGACCGTTCACCAGGTGGGCAGACGATCTCCGTGCAGTTGCCGGTCCGGGGTGGACGCGAGTAGCAGGAGATCGGTCGCCTTGGCGTTCATTGAGAGAGGCCTGCGTCCAGCAGTGGATCAACATTATCTAATGATGACGATGATATAAGTGATTATCTTCAGATATATTATGTTTAGTTAATTTTATAAACTTTCATGATGTCGTTTTAAAAATTATCCGCTACCTTAGAAGTTGTGGAGAGTAATATATACAGAGAGAGCGACCCTGCCAGGACCTCTTCAGTCGTGCCGGCCCGGCTGCGTCGTTTTTTACGACACAAAGTGTCAATCGTACTAATGTTACATTATATGCAAAATTTGGATGGATGTTTGGATGTTAGTTATTATTTGGATGAGCGATGATGTTCAGCAGTGGGATGATGAGGGCTGACATGATGATGATGGATGTAACTCGTTAACGTCAAAACTGGCAAAAGGATTTTGATGAAACTTGGCAAACTAAGATTATGCAGAAATAAGATATTTGCCCCGAGAGTAAAACAGCTGTAGTTGCTCGTGAACTTTACTGCTATAATGTGGATGTGGCTGCTCTTAGCGAAACACATCTTGCCGCTGAAGGAGAGCTGGTTGAAGTTGGAGGTGGTTACACTTTCTTCTGGAAAGGTACCCCTTCACTAGAATCTCGTCCGGTCCGGGGTAGGATTTGCCATTAAAACGCAATTTGAGAAGCGTCTTCACGAGTGTCCTGTGCACATTTCAGACCGCGTTACGACAGCGCGTCTTCACCTGGATTCAGACAGTACCTTAATATCATGGGTGTTTATGCTCCAACGTTAGACAAGTCTGATGATATTAAGGACATATCCTATGAGGAATTATCTCGATGCCTAGACAACATAAACACTAAAAAGCAGATCTTGCTACTAGGCGATTTCAATGCCAGAGTTGTTCGGGACTATGAGGCCTGGCCTGGGGTTCTGGGAAGACACGGAGTCGGTAACATGAACAGGAATGGTCAGCCACTGCTCAGTCTTTGCGCTCAATACAACCTTGCGACATCGAACACCCTGTTCCAACTTGCCGCTCAGCACTAGACAAGGTGAGTGCATCCGCGATCCAAACACTGGCATTTGATAGACAATGCTGTCACACGGCAAAAAGATATAGGTCAAGTGCAAGTCACCCGCGTTATGCGCGGTGCGCACTGCAGGGACGACCATCGAGTTGTCACTAAGTGGAGGCTTTGGCTCCGTCAGCCTCGGAGATCTACAAAGAGAATGCCTGCGTGCCTTAGCGTGAACAGGCTAAAAGATTCCGAGGCTAGGGAGAAATATGATGAATTCTTATCTGGAAAGCTGTTGCCTGTAAATGAGATGAATGATGTCATTGCTGCCTGGAGAACAATGTCGAGTCATCTCATGAAAACCGCTACAGCTACGTTAGGCACGAAGGATCGGCGTAGTGAAGACTGGTTCGATGTTAACGACGAGGTTTACGGGACAGCTCACGAAAAAACGCCGAGTTCTCTTGCGATACTATAATAGAAGCGGGGAATGCATTGCATTGGTCAAAGCGAGTGACCATGAATTGCGCAAGCTGTCTCGACACATAAAAGACAAATAGTGGCGGGACAAAGCTGGCCAAATACAGTGGCTTGCCGATACCAAAAAGGCTTAACCAGTTTTATTGTGAGGATCGTACGCTTATTGGTATGTCCTACCTAGCAAAGGTACCGTTGAGGTTTTTGGACGGCTTGAACCTCCTGACAAGCAGGGATCATGTACTGAAACGTTGGGCAGAGCATTTCAACTTTTGCTTAACGTGGATAGATCAGCTGATCTCCAAAGCATCAGCTTAATGCCTCAACTTCCTTTATCTATTGAGTTGGATAGTCCACTGAGGGTTGGTGAGGTTGTCACTGCCATCAGGCAGTAGCAAAATAAACGGGCGGTAGGCATTGACCATGTACCAAACGAGCTACTATAATACGGTCGTATGGAGTTGCACAGGTCGGTACGGAAATTCTTTGTTCGAATGTGGAAGAAGGAGTGAGTCCCAAACGATTTTGAATTATCTTGCATTAGCGCCCTCTACAAGAAAAAGGGTGACCGATCCGACTTTGACTCATATCGTAGTATCTCACTGCTGTTAGCCCCTGGTAAGGTCTTTGCAAGAATTCTATTGAACCGCCTAAAGAACTTGTCAAAAATTTATCTACCCGGAACTCAGTTTGGCTTCCGACCTGACCGAGGCACATGTGATGCTATTTTCTCGGTGCGTCAACTTCAAGAGAACTAGGATGACACCTGTATCTTTGCTTTGGTGACTTAGAGAAGGCATTTGACCGTGTGCCTCGTGAAGCTCTCTGGGTGTTACTCGGAAAGCTAAGATGCACAGAGAAGTTTGAGAGACTTCTGTGACTCCTGCATGACAATATGCAGTGCCGCGTCTCTGTGGATGGCGAACAGTCAGATTTTTCCCCGTTACCGGTAGGGTAAGACAAGTTTGCGTCCTATCGCCCTCTCTGTTCTCCAAACTCAAAAGGAGTTGAAGTGGTCGCCATGGCCGAAATTGGTCAGAAAATCATCATCATCAATGTAGTATATATATTATTACACACTACGGCGCGACATATGCATTTACACACTACGGCGCGACATATGCATTTACACACTACGGCGCGACATATGCATTTACACACTACGGCGCGACATATGCATTTACACACTACGGCGCGACATATGCATTTACACACTACGGCACGACATATGCATTTACACACTACGGCGCGACATATGCATTTACTTGTGTAACACACATTTTATAATGAAAGTGTCAACTATCAAATGTAATAACTTTAGTTTTTAAGTAAAGATTTCTCAGATATCCAGCGAACGGGATATATACTGGTTTTTTTTTTAATTTCTTTCGAATTTCGATCGCTGGGCGATCATTCATCTTAAAAGCACCAATTTTAAGTTGTTTCCATTTCGTTTCCAAATGAGCTTTTAAATGCAAAGAGAAATTTCCGAATGCAACAGCTAGAGCCAAACTTTTGTTCGTTTGTTACAACAGACTCAAACTTTTGTTTGTCGTTTACTACAGACAAAACGAGTACAAAAGTTATTATTTATTATTCTGATGACCCATATTGTAAAGTTTGATAAAAATCCATTCTGTAATTTTCATGTGAAAGGGTAACAAACATCTATCCATACCTACAAACTTTCATGTTTATAACATTAGTAGGTCGTGCCACAGCATATCAGAAATTTTACATTTGTTAATTTAGCATAGAGCATGATTTCCTTCCCGTTCAGCGTTTACCGCCTGACATTTGATGAAGTCATATTCAAATGTCAGATGGCGATTGGTGAACAATGGAGCGCGTCAATGTCAAAATCGGTGAAGAAACGTAGACGTCGCGAAACAGACATACACGTGTGTGTTTTACATATTAGGTACACGGCAGTCTACATTGCCATAAGTGAAGATAGCTTTTAACACAGTAGTACTACGCGGTCATTATCTGTTAATCTCGCAAACGGGTCATGCTCCGCCTACACGATATCCATAATCAGTATAACGTTTGTGACGTACACAGAACTTGACGAAATTTTAACGCTTCCGTACATATGATGACTATGTGGACGAGAAGCATGACCTCGTAGTATGTTTTTGGTACGAGGTAGTGCCATGCTGCATCGCAGTGGGATTGGGCCGACACGATCTGGGAAGTACCTCTCGCCCACTTGATACCAATTTTCCCATCACCCATTTAAAGCATTTAGGCCGTTGAAAATTAAAATTCTTCCTTAGACTCAAAATATGCGTCTACTGCTGTATTGACCTCGTCGCTTGTCGAAAATCTTTGACCTCATGTGCTTTTTTCGCTTACTGAATAGGAGGAAGTCTGGCGGTGCCAGAACAGGTGAAAAAGGCGGATGCGGTAATAGTTCAAATTGTGGATTTCAGCCATTGATTGCACACACGTATGTTGTCTGGATCAAACAGGACTTTTCTTCGGAGCATTCCTGGACGCTTTTCATTTATTTCCTCCCGTAAATGACGTAGTAAGACACAGTGGTAATCAGAGTTTATAGTCTGACCCCTTTCAAGATAATCAATCATGATCTCGCCCTTCGACTCCCAGAATACCTTATTTGCCGACAAAATCGCCTTAGCCTTTTTAGGGGTGGTGAACCAGGTCTTCTTCACTGTTTCGATTGTTGTTTTGTCTCTGGCGTAAAGTAGTAAACCCATGTTCCATCCATTGTAACGAACCGTTTCAAAGATCACCTGCATCGGCATCTAATAACTCACGAACGCTCAAACAGTCCCGGGAAATAGTCACTCGCGTCCTTTTCTTGTTCAACTGAAAGCAGACGCGGAACCTACCTTGGAAACCCAATTCCTTGAATCTGATGTTTTGATTTCGTTCATAAGAGATGCCTATAATCTCGGTTATCTCTCTAATTTTTAATACGCGGTTTCCCATAATTAGAATAAATATTTTTTTTATATTTTCGTCAGTAGTGGACGTCGAAGGCCTGCCAAAGAAGGGTCCCTTTCACACGCTCTCCCACGCTCGAATTCTGCTACGCATTTTTTGACAGATGAATAAGACAGAGCAGAATCTCCTAAAGTACTGACCATATCATCATGGATGGCTTTCGATGATAACCCCTTCTTATGGAGGTACTTAATGACGGCATGCTGCTCGATTTGCTCCATTTGCAAAAACTATGTCCGATTGCTTTGTTAAAAAAATTATAAAATCAAAACTAATTATCGCACACGTTTCGAACTCAACAGAATTAACTAGCCTGAACTGAACTCAATAGTGTGGGTAGATTTGATTTTTAGAATTGAATGAATAATGTTAGGCCGAGTACTTTTCAATCCACTCTTGTACAAGAAAGAAATATGTATGAACAGAACTCCACATAGAAGTGAATAATGGATTTTACTACGATGTAAATATATGGGTTCCGTGCTTTTTTCCGCTACCCTTAAAAACCTTAAACGATTATTTAACAATGGCGGATAATATAGGTAGAGCGAGCAGATTTTGTCGCGCCAACCGTCCACCACATCATCCGGTGTAATCTAATCACTTAGTTCGACAGGCCTCTGCTTGTCTGTGTCTATTAGTTTTCACTCTATGTACAAGGTACATTGATATGACATTTTTTTCGGGTATGTGTGAAATGATGACATAATGTTCAACAAGATTTTAAAAAGTGCCTGGTCTGTGAGTCAGTTTACGGACGATATAATTTTACGTAAGGTTCGCTAATTGTAATTTACCTGTGAACTTATAGCTTTCTTGGAAGCGTGCCTACCGGCACAATTTGGCCGCAATGCAACACGGCAACTACTATATATTTTTTTAAAACTCGTAACATTGAAAAGGAAAATGTTGTTTGCTTAATACAGGATTTTCCTCCCTCTTCTAACTAAATGGTAACACCGTTTAGTTAATAATTCAAACGTTACGATGGCACTAGTATGTATATAAAGAAGTTAAAAGCAAAACTATCACACTTAAGGATTTACACGTTTACGAGTAACAGTCGAATAAAATACATATTGTATTTTATTCGAAACAATTTTTTAAATTGAAAATCCCGAAAAATCTAAATATTGAGTTCAAATTAAGTGTTTATGTTGGACTTTTAATTAAAGCGTGGTACGGAACTATCCGTCAGCGAATACGACACGACATTCGGCTGTTCTAAAGACCACAGAACCCTACACTGCGCGTGGCCCGACACGCGCTTGGCCATGTTTTCCTATATACATTCGTTCCTATCCAGCAAAATTAAAATCTATTTAGCGGCACGCATAAGTTTTTCTGCCTCTATTGAAACTGGTTACGCTTTTATGCCATTTTTTTTTTTTTTTGCAATTTAATTAATTCTCCTAGGGTTATCGAGATGCACCTCGCGTCCTCCTGGAGAATAGAAACGCGCAGCCAGTAATCTGTACACACTTACTGTAAATACTAATAATAAAAAGCTTAAGTTTATATGTTTGTATGAACTCGCTAATCTACAATGTCGCAAGTCCAAATTCACCAAATTGGAACAGCAGGCGCCAATTTGAAATATCCATTCAATGTAGCCCAGTTATTACGTATTCGATTCGCTCAAAGATCGAAATTAGATCTTAATTATAAAAATAGAACATTCTACTTCGAACATAGTTTGAGGGTAAAACCTTTTTGTATATTTAAAAACAAAACGTCATACGTAATAAAATATGAAACATTTTATATGTGCACATGACATTTAGTATCACAGTTTGTGTATTACCAAAGTTCAACCATTATGTGTGTTCTGCAGTGTATCGTTTTATTAAAGTACTATATGTCCGTCCCGGCTCTGCACGGATATTTGCGTGTGCGCATGCGCGTGTGCGCGTGCGCGTGTGCGTGTGTGCGTGTGTGCAATGCTTAAACTCGTGTAGATAATTCACAATATAGTCTCAATGTCAAACAAATTATGATGTAAGATTGAGTGTTTATTTACAAAAAAGATTTACGCATTCACACTGCATTTGGAGTCAAAAGTTTGGTAGAGTCTGGGAAAATACATCACATACGGACAGTTTTTGGGGACTTTGTTTTATAATAAGTATAAACGTCTGAAAACTTAGTCTGATTGGATATGCTTATCATTAACTCAACAGTATCTAGTAGTTACAGAGTGCGAAGATTGATCGGGAGGGGGGGACTGGAGATCGTTATATTTTGCAGCTTTGTCTGTAATTGTTTTTTTTTTTTCACGCGGGGTAAGTCTCCTTCGACCTCTCGTGGCCACGAGCTCCTGGCGACGTGTGAGAGACGACATCGCAACAACATTTGTTATAACAAACGAGAAATCGAAGCCTTTCGACGATCGCCGACGCCCATATATATCTGCATGCGTTACCATCCTTTAGGCCGCCGGCTACTAACAAAAAGCACGAATTCGTCAAGTCTAAAGTTCCGTTTGTCATTCTTTACTTTTTTGCCCGTTTAATCTCTAGATTTAGGACTAGGTTTAGCGTTTTGACAATCCAGGTGTAGATTTTGTTCAAACAAATTTTGGGTTTGGTTTCTATAAAATTCTATAACTCCTTTTTTTTTCAATTTACTTCTCGGTAGGTCATTCTTTATGGGGGGGGGGGACACTTATTTCCATTTTAAAAACAAATATCTCGCAAAGTATTAGCATAATCGAAAAACTTTATACCATTGAAAGACCTATCCAATGACATCCCACACGACTCGGTCTTTTCATCATCCCTCAGTTACATTCAGTGTTGCCCTATTTTTCAATAGCATAGTAAATCATTTTGTAGCGATTGTTAAAAACAAACAAAAGTACGTAATATCCATAGTCTCCGGCATGTCTGTGACATACGGACAGACGAACATGACAAAGAATGCCGTATTGATGTCTTAAGTTTACGCGAATGTTACGAATTACAATAAGACTACTTTTACGGATTGTATCGCGGTTTATTTAATTATTAAAATTAACTAGCCCGACGTTTCAGAAGCTTTACAGCAACCATGGTCACGGGTGGACTGACATGACAGATGTCCTGATGTTATAATTTTTGTAAATTTTTAGTAATACCCGAAGAATTATAGTTTTAGTTGTTCCGACCGTTTTTTTTGCCATTTGCCTACGGAATTCTAGTATCGGAAATTGGTAAGTATCAGTGGACTTATTCACAGTACATTGGTACTGTCACTATCTCGCTGTAATTATCAACTCGAACGTGATTCACTTATCAGTGAGCGAAGCTTTTATCGTTGTCAGTTTTATACTTTCCTGAAATATGTAAATAATAAAGTATGATATTAACATTTACCTAAATCCTGCTCTGGACTGCTGGTCCCATAGACAGCTATTGATTCCATTTGAACAGACAACTACCATTATTTTCAATAGAACTAGAATATCCTTAGAAATAATGTAGATATTACCCTATGGTGATTATTTTTGGGACCGAAAAGGGGGAAGCGGTCCCCCTCCCCACACTAGTGGGACGGCGCGCGCACGATGCCGTTTAATGTTACGGGAAGTGTATAAGGATAGTTGAGCTCGTCTTTCGGTTTGGCTTGTCAGAGGAGGCCGGCCTCCTCCCCCACCCTCTGACGGGTGGGGTCGATTTGCGCTTTAAATCGGCTAGAAGCCGTGATCATAATTTAATTTTTATTTTTAGAGCTCTCTAAGATCGCGTTCTATTATTTCTACATTTATCTAAGCTCACGACTTACGGATTCGAACCCGGGCTCGTTTCCGTAAGCGGTGTGTGAGTTTGTCATCCTGTCAGTCATATGTCTTATAGCTGTGTCACTATATGTGAGATTTCAACGCTCGACCGGTACGAGCGGTGTTCGTTGTATTGATTCTAGCAGCAGAAAATGCATTTACGCACCATCCAGCCAACCCAAGGTGCCTGAAGTGTGTGTCGGGCTCAGGTCGTGAAGCGATAGCTACTACCGACTAGAACCTGCTATCCGTAGGTTGGCCCTAATGGAATTTTACAGCGGATGCGTGTCTGGGTGTGTTTTTGCTTGTGTGCAAGGGCGGACTTAGCAACTGCTTCGGCTATCGCGTCGTCGGCGTCGTGCAATACGTGCCTTGGCCGACGATATCGAGAATCGGTTAATGTAGATAGAGAAGGGATTACAGGCAGTTATATGACTGAGACTGGCCGTCTTGGCGAACAGAGAAGGAAGATGTGAAAGCAGTACTATCTTTGTCTATCTGAACTCGCATGCGCATTGAGCAAAGAAACAGAATGAAAAAAAAAGACAGCAGATGTAGTAGGTACCCTTACAACATTCTCGACTTAGACGGACGCATGGTATGCTCCCTTCCCTACTAGATCCGAATTATGTCTTTGAAAATATCGCCTAATGCGCATGAGCGCTAACATTCTGACAGTTCATGGCGTTCAATTTAGTTATCTGTGAATATGCGGCGGCGTTGATTCGATTCTAAACCCATATTTTTCACTTTTTACAAGGATATCAACCGTCCATAGTATAAATACTTCAGATCAGTGGTATTAAAGGTTACAGTACATTTCAGGTGTGGTCTGTGCCAATAAACCGTGAACAGATGGTTACATAATAAGTTAGTATAACAAGCACGAGGCTAAAATTCCATTTCTGTAGTTTTATGTGAAGCGCGTTCAAACACAGCAGATAAATGCCAAAAAAGTACTTCGTCACATGTAGCTATCGTAGACAATCGCGCACATCCATATCAGAGTTGCGGGTCAGTCTGTGCTGTCCTTCTCTAGGTTTCAGTATAAGTTCAAGTTCGAAAAGAAAAAGGACCAGTTAATAATAGTAAAAAAAAAACATGGCCCATAGGGGGGCGGACAAGTAGGGGAACCTTTACTGACTACCGACGCCCATGGACATCCACATTATTGTTGTCACGCAAATGCGATACTCCCCTTTTGCATCCCCTCCAACGGGCCAACGGCTACTCGCAAACCGCACAAAACGCTGCCGCTTATCTGTCACTTTACGTGTCACGCGTGGTAAATCCCCGGTCGTGCCAGCCCAATACGGCAGGACAGCGACTACCTCTTACTAAACGTATAAAAGATCCATAAAATAGGACTCATAATTAATTGATTTATGACATGACTAGTACGCAAGTATTAGGAGATACTACCAAATTACATTACAGATAAAAAGTATACGTTTTTTATCAAGGCACATGATGCGAACACGGAAGTTCGCAACATGAGCACAAGGACGCTCGAATCCGCGAAGATGATTCTTGATTATCACTGCGAACATGACGCAACTAGCTCTCCGTCGTTCTGTGGCCATTTGGGAGATATTTTAGGTGTGTTAATGAAAAGTCTAAACAAGTTCATTCTCGTCTTGTTAAATCATATCAAAGTATTTTATTCAAAATAGAAATTTACATATCTCCGTTTGGGCGTAGTTACTTGAATTAGAATGTTTTCCGGGACATATATAGAAATATATATACGTATACATTGCCCTTGAAATGAATTACTCACTTTGCTTAGTCCAATCACTGGCACATTCAGCTTGTGTCCTAGCTATATCTAGCATGAATATTACTTTTTTTTGCCAAATTCATTCATATTTTTGGGAAGATTATTTACAGTTTACAGTCTTAGTACGTAAGCGGTAGCATGCTACATTACAGCGGAATTGGCCGGGCAAATCCGTGGAGGATGTGCTGGATGATGAGCAGGATAGGAGGGCATGTGCATGACAATATTGGAGATGTGTATCGGCGTTTTCTCCGATTGCTCGTTTGTCTCCCTATAATATTTTTATACGGTTGCTTTTTTATGAACATTTGAATTGCAAAAAGAATACAAACTGTCACAAAAATTACAATATCGTATATTAACGTGGTCAATCCCCCCGAAAAGTATATTAAAATTGTATACTAATACTAAACGCTTCGACGTTGCACTCGTTAAAACTATATTTTTACGGGTACGGTACCACTCCGTAAAAATATAGTTTGCCTGCTTGAAATTCTTCCACGTGACACATCCAGATCAGCTATCCATATATTAAATTATTGAGATCAGTGTATCTTATAGACGCAGACAGCAGACTCTAGGTGTAGATCGATTTTTATTTATTTTTGTGACATTCGACTTATGAATATTGGCAGCACAGTTCAACGAGTTCAATTACAAAAAAATATGAATTAGAATTCCCGCATACGTGTCTAATGACACCCCCATGACCCATCCAGCGAGCGTATAAATCAACATTATGTAAGAAAGGCGTATACTTTATAAAACAACTAAAGAAAAATAGTCCACTAAAAACGAGGCGGTATGGTCATGTGTTCGTAGCCCGTCGGTAAGAACAGAAAAAAACATTATGTAATGTCAATGTGTGAGGTAATACGAAAAAAGAATCATACGTTAATTGTTGTCATGATATATAGCTTGTTTTGCAAGAAACACATTAATGAGTTGTCTATAGCTTTAATGAAACCGTACAATATCTATAGCTTTAATTAAACTGTACAATTTCTATTTGAGCACACAATAAAAGTACAAATTAGATTACTGGAAGTTATAGCGTATTGTATAAGGTCGTCAGTCATCAGTCGCTGCCTTCTGGTAACTACCGACGCCCATAAACATCCGTATTTTTATACCATTAAGGGCAAACGAGAAATAGGAGAGTCGCCCACCTCATCTCTCCCGCCCCCCCTCCTCGCTATAGGCCATAGCAAGAGGTTACGCAAATGTGCTGCTCTGTTCCCGCAAATGGGCCACCGGAAACTCGTGACAGTACATACTAAAGATATCTCATAAACGATACGGAACCAAGTCGTCTGGCGCAGCGGCGACATGCACATAGCTCGGGTACACGTGCATATCATGCTCGAGAAAGAGGTAGTGCCATGCTGCGTAGTGGGAAGTGGGCAGTGCATGGCACTACATCCTCCTATGCAACGAAATCGGGCCGGCACGACCGGGGAGGTACCTCTCGCTCATACATAATACCGCCGTAAAGTGGCTACAGTGTCGCGTTTCGTGCGGTGTGTGGGTCACCGTCCATTGGGTGGGGGGGAGGTGAAAAGGAGGGTAACGCATCAGCATAATTATGCTGATTCTAATGGATAGTCGTTGAATGGCTTCTTGTTTGTCGCCCCGTACTATAAAAAAGTATTCTCATCCCAACCAGCTTTAGTGTTTACTGGGTGTTGTTTTGTGTTTAGTGGGCCGAAGGGGCGAGTCCCATCCCTCTGCCCCTTTTACTTCCTCACCATTTATTCTATAAAATTCTATAAAAGCAATTGTCACTTCTGGCGACGAAGGCCTATTGGGTGTTTAGTTGGACTTTTAATTAGGTTTCTAAATACATTTCTCTCCACATTCACAATCATGAACAATCTTAAAATAATACTAGAAACAATCAATGGAATCAATACTGTTTTTGTTTAGGGTTAGTAAAAAATTAGGGAACGAAGTCTTATCTGGGTACTTGTCCGAGATTCCCTGCCGCAGCCTGGAGGACTCCTTTCTATATATAATTGCTCCAAAGCACTAATTTTCAAGATTGTCCTTCATTCCTTATATTCAATATTTGGAAGATTATGGTAAGATCATATATTCATATTACATCCAGCTCAAGAGCTCAGAAAAGGAACATACAATCAGTAAGATTCCCATTCCCTTAGATTCAGGAGCCAACTAAAATCAGACAATATATAAACTCGGTTGCAATAAAATAGAATGTAAATTCCAAATTGCACACGTGGCATATACTATTCAAACTAAGACATTATTGATACGGTCGGTCAAATTAATAGCCATGCAGATCGTGTGAATAACTATATCAGAATGCACACATAAGAGAATTAAGACATTTTAACATTAATAATGATTTTTATTAACGTTAAAATGTCTTAATTTTGAAACATGGCGTCGGCAGGAAATCATGAAGTCACCCTTTTATATGGAATATAATTCCATATAAAAGGGTGAGTTCGTGACAAGTTTGATATATTTTATATCACGAATATATAGGTTCCCAGCGGACAATAAAAATACTATTTGATTATCCTCTTTTAATAAATGATTCCGTCCTCCCCGACAAGAAAGTAAAGAGTGTCACTTCTTCGAAACCGAGGACACCTTCAGTATAAGAGTCAAAGATGACAGATATACTTTTTTTTATAAAATGTTTAAGTAGCAAAATATAATTGCTACAACTTAAATTTATAAAAAAATATAAATACCGTTGTCTACTAAGGCACCTGTAACACAAGTCCTTATGGTACTTAGTACATACGTAGGCTAACGTGGCATGACAAGTCCACAAAAAATATTACCAGTTACTGGTGCCGGGCCAAATCCCAGGCCCATTGGGGGGGGGTGAGAAAGGAGGGCGGTATGATTATGGTGACATTCATGGGCGTCGGTAGTCGTCTAGATGCTCCGATTGCTCGTTTGTCCCTCTATACTATAAAAAATAGTCGGTCGTAATGAAAGCTCATGAACTCACTGGCCACAGCTAGCAACATAATCGCATATGCAAATAGCACAGACTATAAATACGGTATGTAATAAATTTGGCGATAATATCAGAATTATAAAATTACAATTAAACCCACGTCATTGGTTGCATAGACAATTAACAGTTAATTAAACTCGGCTAACCAACGGGTTTATAATGCGAATTTTCATAATTCGTCGTGAAGTAATTTAATGTGGTCGGTGGGCAAGTGGAAAACACTCAGACCACTATTTTGATGTAAAAGGACCTACCAACGACGAAAAAAAATTATACTACCACTTTCAAGCTAATTGTTGAAATTATACTACCACTTTCAAGCTAATTGTTGAAATTATACTACCACTTTCGAGCTAATTGTGGAAATTATACTACCACTTTCAAGCTAATTGTTGAAATTATACTACCACTTTTAAGCTAATTGTTGAAATTATACTACCACTTTTAAGCTAATTGCTGAAATTATACTACCACTTTTAAGCTATTTGTTGAAATTATAAGACGAAGTCCCCAAAAGCTGTCTGTCTCCGCGTGATCGATTTTTTCCAAATTTACTGAATGGATAGGGCGACTGCCGAGGAAAGTTTTTCAGTGTATAATTGTTCCTGTTATAGACGCGCGAAGCCGGGGCGGATCGCTAATTACCTATAAATGAATCCGGGATGGATTTGATGCGTTGGTTCCTTGTTCGTATATTTCTAACGTAGGAAAGGTAGCGTGTTAATTAGGACTTTCGAAGTCCATAGTACAAAATCTAATAGCTTGTTTGAAAAGTAATTTCGTCTGTCTCACGATAGGGCATTTATTGTACTTTCTTTAAACAACTTCACACTTACGCCTTTATAGGCCTGAAATAGCGAGGCGTGTGTAAAAAACTTCTATTGAATCGAAACGGTTGTTTTCGTCCATTTACATATGGATAGCATTTTCGTCATACTTTCTTTATTTATTAATGTATACTTTAGATATGCTTTAAACTATTTTAATTTTGTGTATAAAATATTAGCGAAAATTATAAATTGAATAAAAAGCGAGTGATTGTGGAATTAAAGATTTTATCATTCGACTTATTTCTCGTGTGTTGATGAAACAACACCAACAATAGAAAAAATGTATTTAATACATTGAAAGTTTTATTGTAACGCATTGTCGTAACCTTTTTGGTAAGTAAAATGTTTCGTATCTTTTTTTATTAGTTAATTTTATAATTGCAAGGATATTGTCTTTTAATGAAGTTTTACGTGTGTTATGTTGTAGCAGTGTGTTTTAACAAATAAACTATTTTTATTATTAATTATATAATGAAATGGTAAACGTATGAAAATCCATTCAGTACATTTTTATAAAATCGATCACATACAGACCGACAGCTTTCGGGGACTTTCTTTTATATATAAGAAGACATATATGGTACAAAGATACTACCAACTTGACTACCGACTTTTTACAACGCGATTAACATCTGCACATAGCGATGCGTTGCCCTACTCAACTTCCTCCTCCGGCTACCCACAAACCGCACCTAACGCGACATCACTACTTTCGCTTTAAGATGTCATGAGAACCAGTCGTGACGACCCAATTCAGCTGCAAAACACTACCTCTTACTAGAACCTATAAAACTGTACCAGAGAACATAGAAATTGGCACACACACATGCTCGGAAACATTAGCCCTCCGTCTGTCTCAGTTAGCAATCGCTTAAATACCAGTTTCCTATTTTACGTAACGTAAACTCTCAAATCCTCGAGAACAAGAAAAGACATCACAAAATACCCTTCTATTCAGACAAACTAATAATAACACAATAAAATCAATTTAATGGCAAACAGGAAAATGTATGGTGTAACGCCTGCCTCATGGTGTTCCGTGAATAGTGAATCATTATTATATATAGAACGCACACATCGCGTGCGCGTTGACAACCAAACGAAATCATAAGTTTGCTGTCCGCAGCACTGGAAATATCTATCAATTAGACAACTGTTCATTTTTTTGTAACTTTACTCAAAACACTGATCTAAATACTATGTATGGATAGCAGATATGTATGAATAATATTGAGTAAGAGGAGACGTTATGTATTTTGCCATGAGAACTAAATTTTGTAGCGTATGTGTCAAGCTATAGTAAAAGTAAAATTACATTAAACACTCACATATCGTGATGCTACTCTCCCGTCTACGGGTGAGAGAAGGGTGGGTCCCTCTTTCCACCTCAAAAGTGGACCAATCACCCGAAGTGCACTGACAGCATTACGATGAATCGGTATTGGATATCTCTTCGCTTCCACAGCATAAGAGCAGGCCTATAAGAAATAAACTATTTGTAAACTGTAACTGTCGGAATGTCAGCGCTCAGCAGTAATGCGCTCAGCAGTAATGCGCTCAGCAGTAATGCGCTCAGCAGTAATGCGCTCAGCAGTAATGCGCTGTACTTTAGTTCTATCCGCTAAAACGACAGTGCTGACGTTTGTTGAAGTAGCGTTAGTGTATCCACAGGACCAGCAGCCCATGAGTATTGACGACAATACATTTTAAATGCTTTTGTGAGTTGTTTTATTGTAGCCGACGCCTTTCGCCGACATATAGTAGCGTAACTCATACATTTCCCATTCGTTATATTATTCAGTCGAGTCGCCTCGGGATATAATTTATCTGTCCAATGCAACTTTGAAGGTAGAAAAAAAATACGCTTCCATGGAGAAATATATCTGTTCCTCTTTATTTTTACCATAGGGATACAGTCCAGCAATCGGAGCCGTTTGATACTAGCAACGCGCATAAACATCGGCATAAAGATTATGCACGGCGAAGTTGTCACATTACAGCGGTGTTATATGAGCGAGAGATACCTCCCCGGCGTAGATGCGTATGTTGTCGAAATTATAAAGAATATTTCCTTAAATGTTTTCATGTCTTAGACTTATTGTATGAATAATTTTATATAATGTTTTACATTACTGCTAGTCAAAAACAGTTATTGCGAGACGTTCTTCAATGTGGCGGCTGATGATTAGCCTTACTGAATAACTTGATATTAGTCAGTGAGCGATACAAGTGTGATTATGCCAAGCGTTGAGTGCAAATAAAAATATAACCCAACCACGAAGGAGCGTAGCTCCAGCCTAAACCTTCGAACCTACCCGGGGATAGTCTTTACATATCTGTGTTAGACGCCATTGTTGTCATATCAAGAAACGCTGCGAGTATTAAAGTAACAAAACCCTGTCAAAGAGGCGCATAATGGCCTACTTTACTTTATTACGGCTAGCTTTGTTATAGAATGCACAACGCCGAAAACTATCTGGCGGAATTTCTCTCAGCATGCAATCCGACTAATCGTCGGCGGATAAAACAAAACGGTCCTATTTTTAAAAAGTGACTAGTTGTAATGAAATACGGCGATTTACACAAGCCGATTACGACATACACATCATGCTAACACGAAACCTAATGACCAAAAACATAACATAAATATAACATGGCTTCTATTGTGCAAGGTTTTTTTACTCTTTGCAATGATTATGTCTGAGTGACGCTCCATTCGATGTCTGGCTGCAATACTAACATGGCGCACACCTGTAATTGTAAATATTGTTCTCATTTGTTTTTTGTCATACCAATATTTCTTCATATTATTCAACCTAGACCTCGTACACAGAAATTATGTAACTCCTTTTGGTGCTGATAAGAACTTGTTCTCTATTTACTCTGTGGTGATAAGTTTGTAAAGGTGTGTGTACTTATGTACACGCGTTAGAAGTCATACTTATTGGGCGTAACTAGTATGTTTTTAAATTTTTATCTTTCGCCTTATTCTACGTTCGTAAAAAAACGACACCAACAACTGATAAATATTATTTACTACCAATGTTTTATTTAAAAAACACTTGAATAATTAAATATTGTGAATATAGTTGTCAGTTCTCGTGTAGATGTGCTTGCTTTTACTTTGTTGGTAACTTTTGTTGAAAAAAGAAAACGTTGACTATAGTTAGAAGCTGTGGGAAGGAGATCTTTCAAAGCTCTTATAGTATAACTTTAAAATTATACCTATGAATAAATAATAAAAATAGAAAAAGGTACTAAAATGTGTACTTACGTAGAAGCTTTAGAAGTTATATTTCATTGACGAAAAAAGATAGAAAATGGAATGTTGACTGTGGATAATTTCAGAATGTCGGTTTTTCGTGACGGTGTGCGCGCGCACCATAAAATTTACTCTCATCATTTTTCCGTAAATTGACCAAAGAAGTGTAAATTCAAACTTAATTAAAATAAGAAACCCAACTGCTAACTGAAACGGAAAAACAACGCTACACAGCCCCATTATTTAGAAAGAAGATTTTTGTAAGATTTTAAATGTGTTCCCGACTGTACAAGCGGCTAAGAAAAAACAAAGCTAACTACTCTTGTTTTTTCTATTCAGCTAACATTACAATCATATAGCTAATGTGGGTAGGGAAGGGATGTCATAGGCAGCGCGTGACAGCGACTGACCGTCTTAGTGAACAGAGAAGGAAGATGGGAAACATTACTATCTCTGTCTACCTAATGCGCAGACATGCGTAGACATCTAAATAATGCGCAGACATTGCAGTTACATTGGCTGTTAATTTCGATTTATACGGGCGCGGTTTAGACGGGCTTCCCTTTTCTATCTATATTAAGAGCCAAGTAAAGTTAAAAAAAAGAGTAACACAATTTTCATAAAATATATATTGTTTAATACAAAAAATTTAGGACACCGGTGACCCACCTCTAATGATAGAATAAAGGCGAATGTGTTGAACTTTAGAGACGTCATTCAGAGTAAACTTTACATTTGATTCAAATAATATAATTATTTTACTATGCCAGAAAATGGGTCATGTTACTAGAGTAAAATAAAATATAGTAAATTAGTCAAACAGCTCTTTGACTACCTACTTACTAATGAACACATATTGACGCATGTAACCTATGATTAAACCGTTTCATTCAATAATCGACAACAGTACGTAACATTAAGATACAGTTTAGCGTAATATACATATTGTAAATATGACCTATAGAATTGAGATAAGCAACAACGCCATTTTTAAATTGTAAGTACACTTGTGATAGACTAGCCGAACACTACGGTTTTACACACAGCTATTGAAAGATAAATGCCATTGTAAGTAGCCATTGAGTATCGACGCTTATGCAAACAGGTAAATTAATATTCTTCGGGTTCCGTACCCAAAGCAAAAAAAATTGTCCTATTACAAACATACATATTTGCCGTCTCTTTCCCTTTAGGTAAAGAAACTGCAACAGCTAATTAAACACTGTTAAATGTTGATAACTGTAACACTTATGAAAGTGTTGAGTTGTCAAGGCGTTTTTGAGTCCCTGTGTTGGAAGACAACCATTATCTCTGGCTCTGCAGATGTTTATGGACATCGGCTTGCGATCTGAATACATAAAATGTGACTAAAATAAACCGGTCCATCATCATCTCCCTGCACGCCGAACTCTATTGGACTACTGTTTGTTCTCAGATCTCGAGACACCGGCCAAAATGCTGGACGACTTCCTGCCGGTGATGAGGAGCCTTAGCCCAGACCCTCTGGATGTGGCAGCTGTCAACAAGAAGTACATCCAGGTAAATAGGAATTTCACGATAGTCCATAATTACGCGCGCCTCGTGGTCTCGTGTTAAACGTGGTCAGCCACAGAAGTTGAGGTCCTGGGTTTGGATCCCGGATCTAAACAAATAGTGATAATTGTATTTTTCACCTTCTAATAACAGTCCGAAGACCCGTGTGCCTCGCAAAGCACGTTAAGACGTCTTCACAGTCTATTATTTTATCTTGTACATATCCTTTATACGGGCTATATTGAGACGCAGACTGTCTATCTTGATATTTTTGTAATGGACGTAGTTTTTTTTTCTAAACAGTTTGTGCAAGAGGAAACAAATGCAGTTCAGTGTGTAGTCTATGTATCGCGTGATCAATTGTGAACTTTAAATTCTGTATAAACGGCTCAGTTTCCTGTAGCAGATCCTATTAATCCTACGCTAATAATAAATGTGTAGCTAACATGTGCACACATACATACGAAGACTATCTACGGACGTACAGAAAACGTACTTGCATAATAATTATAAGGATGTCTGTATGCGTGCAGACTCCGACTGGTCTTTCGCCCTCTAATACCATAAAAATAGTGAATATTTCATACCATGATGATGTTTGATTAATCGTAGTAGACAATTATTAATTTACAGGTATGTACATTTTTCGGTAGCCATTATAAAACTAATCGTAGTTGTAGAGATATCTCCCAGTGTAGGCGGTATGAATGTGCTTTAGGTTTTTATCAATCACTATTTGTCAATCAATGATAACGAGCTTTCTGTTCTTGAAGCTTTTATTAATAAAAAGTACCTAAATGTTTGAAGGTCGTTATAAATCTGATTCGTTGACTAATAATTTTTGCTAAACTTCGTTATGAACTATTGTAAACATGTTCTAGTGTTAGGGAATGTCAAATCTATCATCCAGGACTCCAAATAATAATTTTGAAATTATTTTTCGTTCGCCGAGATCTGCAAATACCTACCGAAATATTATGTACATTTTTAACCATATTCATTATCAACGGAAAGTTTTCCGCTACAGATAATAGCTAAGTTGTAAGTGAGTATGTACGAAGTACGTGATCTCAATAAATACCTTTAAGTTGTGTCTGGCTTATAGCTAATAAGTTATAGATGTTGTGTACTTACGACACCTAGCTTATCACATGTTTTCCCAAACTTTATACAATACTCATGATGCCCAATACATTACGTAATGCAAGTAAACTATAATTTATATAGAGAATTTCTTCAAAATATAATGACTGATAAAGTGTCCAACCTCAAAGTGATAAAACTAAATATGTAATTAAACAATGGCATCTGTTGTCGAAAACATAATTGAAGTGGTCACTAAAGGTACATGTTGGTTTAGTATCGCTAGTACATAGCAGATGGCGCTTTGAAGTGTAAAATGTAATTTCTATTTAAGTATGTTCCATTACGTTTTATAATGTCTTATATTTTACATATATAATGTGATATTTCTTATTACTTATTTTAATTTAATGATTATCAATTTAAACAACATTGTTCATAAATATTTCTGTTTCGCATATCACAACCACACTTGTCACTTGAGAATGACGTGTCTGACAAAGTACAATTCGATCCGAAGTCAGTAACAAACTGAAATCGCGTTAGTGAATTTGTGTTCTAGTGCCGCTTAGCATATTATTATTGAAACTTTAAAATCATTGTGAAATTTGTATTCATGACCAGCATTTTCATTTTTATATTGTGATTAACATACTGTACTGTGATTCTAGTCAGAATAATTTGTGATAACATACGTACGTAGTGTGAAAAGTGTAATTAATGTAGCACATGAAACAACAGTAGTTTAGCTGTTTTTCCATTGCATTTACCTCTTTTTTGTGTATTATTCCGTTATTGAAGGTAACGGAGCGTGTTAAACGTCTAAATTCTTCGTGCGCTTTCGAACAAACTAACTTCATTAAAATAAAAGGAAATAAAAATCAACAAACAGGTAGATCGAACTACATTAGGAAAATCGTTGTCTTATAGGAAAATAACAAGGTTATTTACGTTCTAGACAAGTTGGGTTTAGTTAAAGTTGAACTAAATTCATATCTTATCTATTTTATCGTGTGTAAGATAGTTATTTAGAGTAAAACGCAGTACGCAATGGCGAAACCAATAAGATACACGTATTTTACTACTGAAAAGTTAAACCCATCATCGGTATTATTTAACCATAGACGTCCACTGCGGTGTTGTAACAAACATAAAAACTGAAAGCTTCAAATTGTCCCACCTTACTGTGGCTCATGCCACATGAAATAGTTTAATCTGAATATTACCTGAAAATACATCAAATATAGTAGATATTACATAAATATATTACATCGGATATAGTAGATATTACATTATAATACAAGATTATAGAGAGCACACAATATATAATTTATAATATTAACTTGGTTTATCAATATTTTGTGGGCTACTGATGTCATTATTTTAAATTTATTAAATGAATCACATAATGAAATTGTTATCAGATCAGTACCTGCCATTAGGATAATAGCTGATGAATTTGGGATACAATTTTAATAAAATTAAAGTAAATATTTACCTTTGTCAAGAACTGCAACAGTACTTTCCTCCCTTGTAG
>JAFELO010001530.1:29081-57287 GCA_017140195.1 Eumaeus atala
CATTCTTTCAACAAGATTTCATATAAAAGCTGTTTCTTTATATCTCCAGAAATATGCTGTGCGAATAAGTTTAAATACTTTATAGAATCACTATATTTTGATGACAGTGAAAAATAGTTCTTCTTATTTCTTATTGAGATATAGGATTAATTGAAATTAGTAACATTACTAATTCTATATCTAACTGCAAAAGTTTAAGTATGTAAGTTTGATTCTCTTAATTGCAATAATAGCCATGGGGGGGCGAAGGAGTGTAACATATTGGCATAATAGTAACTATGTGAATGTTCATGTGCATTGTTGGTATTCTATAAAAAGAAATTTTTCATTGTATAGGGGGACAAGTAATCAGAGCCTTTTGTTGTTATGCAGATGTGTTTGTCTCCAGTCCTCTGCTGGCTACTTGAAAACTGCAAGCAACAAATAATCATAATTAATTTTACAATGGTGTTATGTGAGCGAGAGGAGCCTCCCTGTGCCAGCTGTTCAATCGTGCTGCAAAGCAGCATGACATCATTATTAAACTGGCACAGATTATATCATTACATGAGTATACGTATAGTGTCTGAGTGAATTGTTGGAATAAGATAAGATTACTTTTTTATGACTTTTGAAGAAAGTATAATTTTGTAGTGCCTTTTAAGTGGGTACCTGCAGAACATTATATGGACTCCAACACTCCGTTCTGGTCTGTAGTTAGGGACATAATATGTAGCATAACACAGCATCTTTTTACAGATCCACATATATTATAAAAGAAAAAAAATGTATAGATAGTCTCTGAATTCAATAATATTAACACAAAATTAATGGATTTCTGACATATACTGGTACACATGCATGAAATGATGTGTTTATCTTTATAGTAAACATGTGTGTCGGAATCATAGTAAACAGTAATCTGTCTGTCTAGCTCAGTATACATGGTGCTAGTGTAAGCATTACCGACGGGGTGGAATATTACAGCCTATTCAGTTAACTTCTTCTGTAGTGATAACCAACTTGTAACCTGACTTGCAATTGTGTTTCACAGATAAACTATGTTTCTTTTTTGTTGATTTTCGGGAAAATGCATTTACGCACTGCCAGATGACTTGGGTGAGACCCGATAGGCGTGTGGGGCTCGCGGATGCAACAAACACCCACCCACTAAAATCCCGTGGGTGCCATCTGCCGCCTAAACTAAAGTACCCCGGATCTGTTTTCCGTTGTCCGCGACCGCAACCCATCTCCACCTTCTCCTCTCTGGCCCGTCTAGCGGGCTCCTCCTGGGTCGTGACCGTCTCGAAGAAGTAAGCCATTGTCTCCCAGAACCTGTCACTCTCGAGCATTAAGCAGATCACGCACGAGGGCGAGAGGTCCGTCCCTCCCAGAGCCGCTGCGAAATCATGGCGCTGCACGTCCCATCTAGGGCACACCCATAAGGTGTACTGGGCCGTATCCTCGCAGCGTCACACTCATGGCAGCGTGCCTCCGTCACCCGGCGGATTCGACACAGGTTGGAAAGCCCGGTGGGCACCTCTGTCATGCAGAACGTGAGGTGTTTGCGCTTGCGGTGCATACAACGCTCCCGGACCGGTTGCAGCGCGTTGGTCTTACGTACGCCGTAAGTTGACCGCGCCTGGGCCTCCCCCACTTAACATCAGCGCCTCCTCTCCTCGCCGACGTTATCGTCGGTGCCCCAAATATATAATTAGATCAATAGTAGTTTTTACCACTAAGAATTTTCCTTGAATCTTAGAGCCAAAAATTTACAAATTGTTGATTTGAACACGGCTAAATTTATGCTTTTATTTCCAAAGAATTACAAGTTATGAAGAACGCCGCAGCAATTTTGATTTTCTTTTGTGTCGTCACACTTGTTATATACTTCATATTGCACCAGAAGTGATACCACTTAATTATTATATCACAAGTCACAAGTTGGATGGAGAAATTAAGATGAGATGATGACCATAAGATTCATGACATGAGTATTTGAATATCAGATTCTATATTTTAATAGGACGCCCTTTGTGTGGTGAATATTTGAGTTGGCTCCAAGTTTCAAACATTATAAGTAATATCAAGTTCTCGACAAAATTCACGATTCTGGCTCAGTGGGAAGTATGGTTACTTCCAATCGACAGGTATTGAAATTCATGAACATATGGGATAGGTTTTAGTAACTCTGGGCGAGTTCTTTGTTTCGCTGCGTTGCAGTGCTCGATATAAATTTCAGCTTATACCTATACGTGTAAATTTCAGCTTATACCTATACGTGTAAATTTCAGCTTATACCTATACGTGTAAATTTCAGCTTATAACTATACGTGTAAATTTCAGCTTATACCTATACGTGTAAATTTCAGCTTATACCTATACGTGTAAATTCGTAAAAAGGGTCTTGACAGTGGGCTGATGCAATTTTCCGGAGAAAAATCGAATGTTATGTTAATGCGTAAAAATTATCTTCCCTTAATTATTCCATTTATGCCACATACTTTGTCTTTTGGTAATGCCATATGCAACATTATTATTCTGTTCGCCTAAACTCACGAAATTCATCAAAAAGATTCGGCTTACAGTAGCAATAATACTAATAGCCTAGTACAACGAGTAGCCCTTAAACTGGTAATCTATACTTGGTACAAACCATGTCGTATGGTAAAATTGTTTCATGTAAAATTTATGACTACGTATCTTTTAATATATTATTTTTTACAGTATAAGTGGGCATGCGCTCTTGTTTTGGAGCATTTCGATGACTACCGACACCCATGGTCATCCGCGTTATTGTTGTGATTCAGATGCACTGCCCTCCTTTCCTCCTACCCTCTAATGGGCCGCCAGATGCACACAACCCGCACGAAAACCGAAGGTGTCACTTTACGTCGGTGTCATATGAGCGTAGGTATGCTAACATGGTCACTAGGGAAGAGAGATACCTCCCCGGTCGTAGGCAACAGGGCACTACCCCTTACCAATAATTCGATCGATCAACGGTCGATCGACGAACAAACAATACCGTCAGGGATTGACATGGAACTCCTCGTGGCCGGTTTTAATCGCCTACCGAGACTCATTAACTCAACCTGAGGTTATGAAATTTCTTATGTAAGTTCTCATCACTTTATACCGGTTTTATTATCGTATGAGCGACAGCTGGTGCAAAGCAGCAATGGCACTAAGACCTTTTTGAGACCCGCTACAATTAAATTGCGTGTGTCCAAATTAAACAATGAAGATTAATAGATAAAGATTCAAGTATGGACTTTATTAAATGATAGAACTTTAAATGTGAACACGTGAGTTTCGGTTTCGGTCGGACTCTTAATTTCTGCCGCCCGCTATACCGTACGAAACGCGACACCGAAGATGTCACTATACGCCACACAGACAGTTTGTTAGCGAGAGTATTACATTGCAGCATGCCACGGCCTCTTAGAGATACTGGATTAGCGAATGCATGTATGTTTACTTCTTCATTAACTTTGCCTATAAATATGACACACGAAAATAATCAGTCAATGGCGGATGCCACGTGGCACAGATAAAATAATGAACGATAAAGATGACTACATGCAACTAGTGCTCGCCTTATGACATCATAAAATGGAGCCGCTGCGTTTCAAAATTATTTTATTTTCGTAGCATCAGAGTTCAATGACCGTGAACGACCGATACGCAAGGACGTTTAGCTAGCAATTTGGGCAAAACAATACTATCTATTCCGGTATGCATATGGAAGATTGTTTGTTTTTTATTTTCGCCCACGCCGTGTTATGGTTTCGCCAATAGAGGTTGTTTTATTTTTGCCAGTAGCTCTCTCAAGTTCACGGATTCATGTGGCCAATCACATCACGAAAGAAACGAATGATAGTATAATAAAGTACTAAATCGCTTAAATCAGCTTTTTTATTTTGTGTAACTAAATATTATTTTTTCGTTAATAATATGTGTACCTATGTACTTAATGGAGAGTCCCTGTTAATTATGTCCATAATATTCTGAAATTTTCTCTCCCTGATCGGATATCACGTCCCTGCTCGGTCACCACGGTGATTTTCTTGACTATAGCAGCAAACTTCTGTTAAACTCACCAGCTTGTGTTGTGGTGATGGTACTCCATCACGTCCCTGCTCGGTCACCACGGTGCTTTTCTTGACTATAGCAGCAAACTTCTGTTAAACTCACCAGCTTGTGTTGTGGTGATGGTACTCCATCACGTCTCTGCTCGGTCACCACGGTGCTTTTCTTGACTATAGCAGCAAACTTATGTTAAACTCACCTGCTTGTGTTGTGGTGATGGTACTCCATCACGTCCCTGCTCGGTCACCACAGTGCTTTTCTTGACTATAGCAGCAAACTTATGTTAAACTCACCTGCTTGTGTTGTGGTGATGGTACTCCATCACGTCCCTGCTCGGTCACCACGGTGCTTTTCTTGACTATAGCAGCAAACTTCTGTTAAACTCACCAGCTTGTGTTGTGGTGATGGTACTCCATCACGTCTCTGTGATTGTCCGAGCGAAGGTGATGAACATAACAGAGCGCACATCACACCTTATGGGAGTGTGATCTTTGGCAAGTTGAGCGAAAAATAATGGGACACTTTCGTGTTTTTAAACAATTTTGTCATAAACATTACTGGCACCGTTAAACATCGGCCAATCATAGCTATGCCCCTTATAATATAATAAAGTAAACATCATATGACATAGTCAATGTACAGCTAAACATAAGTTTAATAAGAGGTATGCCATGCTGCATTGCAGCGGAATTGGGCCGGCACGACCGGTGAGGTACATCTCGCTCACTTGATACCGCCGCAAAGTGACATCTACGTGTTGCGTTTCGTGCTGTGTGTAAGTAGCCGGTGGCCTATTGTGCGGGGGGAGGTGATGAGGAGGGCAACGCATCGGGTTCTGATATCTCGTTTGTCCCCTACACTGTATAAAAAACATTTATCTAAATATATCCGTGGTGCATAGCAGCGCAGCTTAACCTGGTTGCCTTCGCTTTTTCTTCGCTTATATAAGTCATTGCAACCTTGCACTGTCTCCTGTTTTGACCAGGGAGTGAAGTTGGAGTTACTTCCTACTCCTTCTATTTTATTCTGATTAAGTTTGTTGCGGGTCCCAAGGCAGTTTTAGCTTTTCCATCGGATTCCCTGTGATATATCAAAGAGTCGTAAGCGGTTGCCGCTGTGGACCCTGGCTAGACGGGAGTAGCAGCGGTGTATGTGAAGCAGTGACCAGGTGGTGCTTTGGTTTACTGTGGACATATATTCGATAATTTTATATACATACGTGTCGAATTGATAACCTCCGTTTTTTAAATCAGTTAAAAAAGGTACATAAATAAAATCACGTTAACGGACACAATATAATCTGTATGAATTAAATCAAAAGAGTGGTAGAAATGTGTTTGCCTTAATGTTATTGCTATATATATCTTTGCAAAATATGATAGAATTCAAATTGCGAACGTCGCCATTTTGGGTAAAGGCGCGAATCGCCAAAGTTTGCGTCATGCTATGTCAACAGATTATGTACGGGTGGCAAAACAAAAGATCGGTCGTTCACTTATGAGTAACATCGATTATTGATACTTAATGCCATCTCGATATTTATGTCATAATGGAAATTAATAAAATATGGTGTACTTCATTTTTAAATATCAGTTTTGGTTTCCTTATAATTACAGAGCCGATGTATCACCACGTGTGGGATTAGGATCAATGAACCCAATCACAAGCACCGCCTACAGGTCTTGGAATACACATATCATTACGCATGTCATATTTTGTATACGCTCTTCATTAAAAGATATCATACATGATACCTGCCGACACTGGCGAATAGACCTGTCGCATTTTTTTACGTTAAAACATCAACGCCTTGTACATTTTGGTTCCACCGCTATAGTATATAGCCTATAACATCCGGCGGCAAATGAGCTATCCAACACTAAAAATTTTTTTTAATCTGGCCTGTAACTCCTGACATTAACGCGCCAAACGAATTCACGAGAGGTTGGATCTGTTTGATAACTACAGACGCCCATAGACATTCACATAGTTGCAGACCTTTCTACTAACCACCACCGGAAACTTTACATACTTATCAAGTACTTTACATATTCTTTTCTTTTTCAAGAAACTATTCCCAATCGGATAGCCCCATCAAAGTCTTGCCCTTTGAGATGAATTTCTTCGTCTTTCTATTCTCCCTGTATTTATACATTTTATATATATTCAATTCAAAGATAAAAAATTGCATTATTGCCGACATCTAGACTTGCATTTCATGATGAAAATGCCTGTATACACAATTACTTAAGTCCAAAATTGGCACCAGGAGGCGTCAAATTCACGACCACCTTGAAAAGCGCACACCTGCTGAGCTCAAATTGTCAAAACTAAAATTACCCCAATAAAGCTAGCCAATAGTTTATTAAATCTTGTCATTAGTCACCAAATACAGCATTCATTTTATTTCTCCCACAAGCGGACCACGGTTCGATACATGAATAACATGAAAGGATTATGCTTACGATCTAAACAAAACTTGATCAGACCAATATCTTTGCATCAGTCCAGTCTAATATAATACAAGTTAAATCTAATACAATACAAACCCAGACTGATACGAGTCTCAACAAAGTAATTGTAACAAAAAAATATGGAGCGATAGTAGAGTCTTTTTCGTCACCATCGCTCTTTTTACCCCGTTGCTACTTTCAACGATTGCCTAGGTGAGCGATCTTCTGCCGGTCACATCCATTCCTGACCGGCTATAGTCAGGAGCTCGTTTTATGGTAGACCAAAACGACGCCTTTCTAAACGTAGCATCTTTTCTAGACCTTCTGCCATCCTTCATCTGTGTGATGAACCCATTGAGCGTGATTCTGTTTCTTTCCGCAATTGTGTTGACCTTATGGTCCTGATTCCAAATGCATACTGCAGACTATAAGCGTAATTTTAGAATATGCAGTTCTAAAATACACGACTAAAATGCGACCTTAACAAATGTTTTATCAACGGCCTCACCAACTTTCCGGAGGATTCTGCGAATTTCCAATGGCGATGCCAAGAATTTGTGTACATTTCTAAAATTGTCTCGAACAAACAAAGAAATATGATAAACACACTTTGGCGCAGATATATTACACAGATAATAGAAAAATGTTTAAATGTTGCAATTTCTCTATAGACGGGGAACTCGCACTGTTATGATAAGGCGAAGTCTCAGGATAAAGCTTTTCGTCACAGCGTACGCTGTCCTCGTATAAAAAAACTAACAACAAATTTTTATTTGGTTGTAACCTTTAGAGCTTTTTCAACGATTAGCGCGAAGGGCTACCTTGTCTATCTGCTATTGTCCTCAAAATATAATTGATATAATCAAGCAAACATTGGTATCGTCGTGTCAATTTGAACAATGTGCACGAACAACATTGTGCAGCGTTTTAACTGTCAAAAATGCGCCACCTAATGTAAATTTTAGACAAAAATAGTAAAAAAGAATGAAACTGACTGAAAATTACGTGTGATCTAGATGCTAAGTTAGTAGTGTTAATATTATCACATGTTAAGTGCACGTCATAGCCGATAGTTGGCATTATAGTCGGGACGCGTGGTCCCTCTGGCGTTGGACCTGCAGTTGATAACACTTTTATTACGGTTCTGCTTCGCAATAAAGACGGCCGTACGACGCCGTGATATTCAACTTCGATTTAATGATTTGGAGCTTTTCGCTAAAAGTATTGTTACATAGGCGCAGGCGTTAATGGGGATAACCGATTTTGTTACCAGCCTAGCCGCATTATTATCAGCAATTTAATCTCAGGTTTTACGTCAATAATTGCTTTAGCATTCATTGAATAATGTGCATGTTTATCGGTGGACGGAAAATTGTTTCGAATGCCAAAGTACTGGCACTGAAAACTGAAGATCCATGGAAAATATATCCCCATTTGTACTCTTTTGTATTTTTACCATACGTATTTTACATGCACTAGAAAGCATCGGCCTTTTTTGACGCGGTCTTATCTAATCTACATAGATTTCTACATTCCCCGCTTATACAATGAACGGTTTGACGGAATTAAAAAATGTGGTGGCGCAGGTACATTACTCAGTCGTTAGATTTGACTCGATCAGAAAAATAAAACTGGGGTACATTAAAATATATTTTAGTAAGTCAGATTTTTTGCTATTCAATTTATGCCATAAAAAGGCCTTTCAATGTCCGAATTGCCTGATTCCTGACAGATATTTATCTAATTATATTCAGTTAATCTGAAGCGAGACAACGCGGTCAACATGCCCATTACCTTATTTACTTTTGGCATCTAATCCTGCATTGGGCCTTTACAAATTCCCCGGTGAAATGTTTAATTTAATTTTCCGGATTCAAACGCCCTTTATCTGAATGATAATTGTAGTTTTCAAGGTGACCATCTGTCTCGGTGACACAATTAGGACATGCTGCTTCATATAAATCTGTCAGGACATAATATTTATGTTCAACCTACATTATTCTGATGTGTTCGCGTCATGTTTTGCCATCCATAAAGTGATATTTCCAGTTTGTATGATCAAATGGTTATTCAGATTTTCCAGGTCAGCTCAATAATGAAGGATATATACTTAATACGAATATAGGAATGGCCTATTGGGGGCGGGAATATACGGAAAGGATTGTCCACGCATCGGTACAGTAATTATGCTAGTGTTCATGGGCGTTAAATTTGGGAAACTTGGTAAGGTTTCAAAAATATAATTTTACGCTGTATAATTATCTGTATAATTTCATCACAGCTTGTAAACGAAGTAGCTGAGACTAAATAAGAGTTATAGATGCCATCAACATTCAAAATGACATTACAGACCAACATCGAAACTAACATAAATGCGAAAGTCTGTCTGTTACGCTATTACGGTTAAACCAGTCCGATTTTAATGAAATTTGGTATGGTCATAGTTTAGTTAAGGACTCGGGATCAAATATAGATCTTTTTAAGAATTTTTTAAAGAATCTATCCAGACGAAATCAAGTGTAAACCGTAGTAATTAATAAAAGCGAAGAACTAACATTAATAAAGCGAAGAACTAAAATAATAGAATTTATACATTCAGATGGAAACCGTTTAATTATTTTCATATAATATCTGGCCTAGAGATGAAAGCCAAAAAACCTGTCTGTGAGTTGTTTAAAAGTAAAAAAAATCCGATATATTTTTAATAAGCCTACCTCAAATATATGTACACACAAGTGCTGATTTACTTCTATAAAATTATATTAAATTTGATCAAGTTCATACAGGATTATCGAGTATATAAATACATTTTAGAAGAATCATGAATTTCAGATCAATTAATAAACATTAGATAAAAATAAACATTAATTAATATAGTTCGTTCGACAATTTGAAAGACCCACATCCAGACGGAACAAAGTGAATTCTATAAAGTTTGAGTTTTCTCTTTGGAAGCACGGAAACATAAAACTACAAATTGTGTTCAGCTTTCGACGTATGAATACCGCTCATTTACTGGAAAAAAATCCAACTGGAATTACACATAAGAAAGCACATTAATCTGAAGTCAAAACTGAAGTACTATACAAATAAAGAATGGGTTAATAAAAAAAAGATGATTCATATGAGTAACACACGATTTTACTAATCCTATTTTATTCCATTAATTCTCAAAAATATGAAGATACACAGAAATAGTCACAAAATCGTCCGTATAAAAGGTGTGCACATGCCCAATTATGCAATTAGTAAAACCCACTTAAAATCATGCGCCTAAGGTTGACTTTACAAAAAAATATATTTAAATTATGCACCTCCTTCAAATAGAATTCGAATTTGTAAAAACGACGACATGCCGAGACTTAATTTCGCAAAAATGTATGCCTATGTATAAGCAAAATGACAGTTCTATATATGAGACGAGGGTGGATCTAAAAGTTCTAAGCCCGACCAAGAAAATGAAAGAAAAGTGGATCTAAATTTATTTTTATTTTTCGACATAGTCTCCATCTAGTTCAACACACTTCTTCCACCTGACCTGCAACTTGTTTACCTCCTCGAAAAAAAAGATTCCGGGAGGTCGGCGAAATAATCGTTTACTGCGACTATCACATCATCTTTGGTCGAAAATTTCGAGCCACCCAAATGTTTTTTTAAGTTTGGATAAATGATAATCCGAGGTGGCTAAATCCGGCGAATAAGGTGGGTGGGGCAGCAATTCGTAGCCACAATCATGGATTACAGACATTGTTTCAACCGAAGTGTGAACACGTGCATTGTCATGATGGAACAAAACTTTCTTACGCAACATTCCCGGCCTTCTTTCATTTCTTCCCGGAGTCTCCGTAAAAGGTTACAATAATAACTAGAATTTATAGTTTGACCTTTCGGTAAATAATCTACAAAAATAATGCCCTTCGCATCCCAAAAAACAGAAGCCATGACTTTGTTAGTCGACAAAACGACCTTAGCCTTTTTCGGTGTAGGAGACTGATCTTTTCCGTTGTTTGGATTGTTGCTTTGATTCAGGAGTATAGTGGTGAACCCAGCATTCATCCATGGTAACAAATCTAAACAAAAAGTCCTCGGGATCAGTCTCAAAAAGTTCCAAACAGTCTCGCGAAATTGTGTATCGAACTCGTTTTTGTTCAGCTGAAAGCAACCTCGGGACCCAGCGAGCAGAAACCTTATGGAACCCCAACTCTTCCGTTATTATGTGTTGCACTCGGCCATAACTAATTTTTGTTATCTCAGCTATCTTACCAATGGTCAAACGTCGGTCACCCAGTACGAGATCACAAATTTTATCGATGTTTTCTTTCGTGGTAGAGGATGTAGGCCTTCCACTCCTGGGTGATCCCATCTTTAATGCTCACACGACCGCGCTTAACCTCAGCTACCCACTTCTTGACACTGGAATACGATGGAGCAGACTCCTCCAAAGTGCTCACCATATCTTGATGGATGTCTTTTGGTGATAGGCCTTTTTTATTGAGGTACTTAATGACTGCACGGTGTTCAATTTTCTCCATTATTGAAAATTGCGTCAGATTGCTTCAAACAAATAATCACAGAAAATTTATATTGTGCAGTATCCGAATGAAACTGCGCACAATAAATCAATATGACACATTCTAACAAATGACGGTAGATTTAAAAAGATGTCATAGCTCCATGTAGGTTAGGCCACGAACGTTTAGATCCACCCTCGTAGTTTCTTAAAGAGTAAACTCATATAGCATGTACCTGCTACTGTAGCGCATATATCGTCGCTGCGCGTGTAAAAGTAGCTATGTGTTTTTTTACACACTTTACAAGAAATGCAAAGGAAATACTATCTGAAAAGTTACCTAGAGTGTTTGAAAAGTATTATCTCTTTAAATATTGCACTAAACACATAGCTGTTTTTACAGTATGCGTGTATAGAAAAAACAATAAAAAAATGAATGAAGAAGCGAAAACCACCAAGAAACACATAGCTATTTTTGCACGCGCAACGAGGATATATAGCCTTAAGTACGGACCAATGTATCGTGTACAGAGAGTGATAACGCTCGCGGGCTGCATCTGTGTCGCTGGTTGCGAAATGGCTTATATTTGCAAAATCCTTGGGCGTGCCCTAATTCCCGCACGCGGACGTTTCAACAGTATTCAATCAAGATAAACACAACACAATAACATAAAATACTTATACAATAGAGTTATTGGAAATATCTCGGTATTGTGACCAGTTCAGGTGGTCACTCAGCACTTGCCATATAAACACTTAGCAGATGACATGGCGCTGATTTCCAGTGACCCCTCATTATTCTAATTTTATTATTTTTGTTATTAGACAAAGTACAGTAGTAAATTTTATTATTTTTGTTAAAGTAAGTTGTGTGTGTACGACACGAAATATTTATACTTAGTAATAATATGGAGCTAAAGAGTTTGTTTGTTCTAACGCTCTAATCTCGGGAACTACTAGCTCGAATTGAAAAATATTTTTGCGTTGAATAGTCCATTTATCGAGGAATGCTATATGCTAAATTGTAAGTACACTTATTAACAACTAGAAGCGCCCCTCGGTTTCACCCGCGTATGTCATGTCTTATTATTATATGTATACATTACAAGATATACATACATATAAGCTCGCTGAAGTGGCAATGTGCTGGTCACACACTCAGAAGAACAGATTGCAGATGGGCCAGTTGGGATCTGGAGTTGAGGCCGTGAGGAAAATCGTAGTGTTGCTCGACGGTTCACCAGGTGGGAAGACGGTCTCCGTGCAGTAGCGCCGGCTACTGCCGGTCCGGGATGGATGCGAGCAGCAGGAAACCGGTCGTCTTGGCGCTCATTGAGAGAGGCCTATGTCCAGCGGTGGATCGATAAGAGCTGATAATAATGATACATGACGCTACGACTAGTAGAACCCGAGTTATGCTGGTAGTCGTTACTAAGTGCAATTAAATTTTAAGAAATCTGATAACTTTATTAGGTTAGGACTATCAGTGCCTCAGTGGCAAAACGCGGGTACTCCTCGCAGCATGATGGTGTAGTTTATAACCTTCCTGGACAAGTCAGCTAGATAGCTGACTTGTCCAGGTGTTAGATAACACTGAAGGATATTTTTCAAATCCAACCAATAGATCCTGAGATTAGCTCGTTCAAACACCCTGCAGCTGTCTAATGTTATATTGATATATTTGATATATAGTATAGAGGGACGCCTAAATCATTCCCCAACCGAGTTTATCCTACCAGAAATCGCACCACGTTAGTCTAGTCCTATGTGAAGTGCCGCAAGGTCTAAAAGAAGTCCCCACCATGGTTCAAGCCTTGTCGTGGCGGTGGGGCTCAGTAGCCTGGGGTTATCCGTGACACCTTGGGCGAAGCCAATTGAACCGAGGAGGTGGCGGCTCTTAGTACCCCTCCTATAAGAAGAGGGGACTAAAGATCAGGAGGAGGTGCCGCTCTTTGTACCCCTCTTATAAGAGGAGGGGACAAAAGAGCAAAAAGTGGCGGAACCTCACCCCAATGCACTGTCCCAAAGTCGGTGAAGTTGTCCTGTGGTGCGGGACAACCCCATCTGTGGAGGTGGCGTCGGTCTCTTCGGGGGTTGACTTGCCGTCGAGGTGCCCTGATGTCTTGTTGTTCCGGGGTACCTCATCAAAGGCGGCACTGGTGGCACTCGCGGTGGTTTTTGTGGGTATTCGGCACTATATAATGTGCCGCGAGCCCCACACACCACTGGACCCCACCCAGGGCCAGTGAAGGCGCGTAAATGCGTTTCCCCGCGTCAACAAAAAAAAAAAGGTCTAAAAGAGGTAGCGCCGTGTTGCGTAGGAGGAGGTAGTGCCCTGCATGGTGCATGACACTACATCTTCCTATGCAACGGAATGGGGCCGGCACGACCAGGGAAGTTCCTCTCGCTCTGCGTTTCTGTCGCGTTTCGTGCGGTTTGTGAGTAGTCGGTGGCCCATTAGGGGGGATGGTAGGAGGGCAACGCATCTGCGTAAGAATCATGCGAATGTCATGTGTTACAGGTACTTGGCAACAGAAATATATTTCATATGTTTTGTATAAATTGTGCACATTTAAGATTTTTATTTTAGGAATACATATAATACAATTAATACATAGACTAACTGAGACCTGGGCGGAGTTCGATCCGGCGAAAATGCACTATTATCCGAGTTGTTTACCACTGCGCCAGCCGGTCGTCCACGATAGAATTCATGTCGTTTAGATGCCAAAAAAGTTACTTAGGTACCTCATCTCCTGTTGCTATTAAAATGTACATATTTGTTTTTAAAGATCGTGGAAAAATACGGGAATAACACGTTCCCGTTTTCCATATCACAAGACTGTATATTTTTAAATTATTGAGTCCCTTGCAATGCGTTGCGCCATTTGTTTGAGCAAAACGCTGACAATGGTATATTATTTTGAATCGTTATATTTAGGACAATACAATTAAAACAGACTAACACTGACACGCTTCTTTCGCTTCGTTTTCTTTTATCTTCCTGGGGCTCCGTTAGTTAAGAGTGAATTCGGTGGGTTATACAAGGCTCTTTACGAGGCTTCCTGTGCTGTTTCTTGATACGTCCAAACTTTAACCTTATAAAATGTCTTTTTCACGATGACTTTAAACACATCATCGTTATCTGCCCTTATCGGTCCACTGCTGGACATAGGTCTCTCTCAATGAATGAACGCCAAGACGACCGATTTCCCGCTACTCGCATCCATTCCGGACCGGCTACTGCCCGGAGACCGTCTTCCCACCTGGTGAACGGCCAATGTTGATCAACCATCTACAGGTGGCAAATGGTCTCCACAATTTATCTTCTTTTCCTATATTCAGTGTATACACTTTCTTAAGTTTATAAAAGTGTTATTAATATATATTTTGATGAATAGTCAATTTATCAAGTAACACTACAGGCTATATACCATGACGCAACGGCCAATAGGAGCGCGTATGAAACTCCGGGGTTAAGCTACTTGTGAAAACACCTGCCAAATGCCACAATCCAGAACTCATATTTTTCTCTTTCGAGATATCCACGTTCTATTGGTGATGGCAACGCAAACATTACTTCCTAGGTCGTCCTCTTTGTCATAACTCTTCTTTTCTTATATTCAGTTTTTTTGGAATCCCTTTCCTCTTAGGGTTGTGGGGAGTGTAATGTAAAACGATTATCAAGTCTTATAAGGTAGCATTTAAGCGCTTATTGAAACCATTTGTACAGCCAAATAAGGACACACGCCTGTTATTGATACCAGTTAAATCCTCGTTCGCCTAGATGTTACGGAAAGATAGCAAACTTAGTTAGATATCAAGCTTCAGTATATTCTTACTTAAATAAACGCCGGGAATGATAACCTGCCTTATAGGAATTTTGATCAACCATCTGCAGATGGCAGATGGTCCAAGATTTCTTCCTCACTTCACACACACTTCACGTCACAAAAGACAAACTAAAAATAAAGAATCGAAATTACAACAACCGAAACTATGAGGATTGCTGTTTTTTTGTGTCATATATATGGGGAAGTCGGTTACTAGAAAATTTACGGATCTTGGCTGGAATGTCATTAGTATTTATCAATTTACAGGACTTTTTCTGATTAATATCAAAACATTGTATACAAAAAATTTCTAACGGTTCCTGCGTCATATATCCAATATTACCACATGATATCTGGTGCTGGATGAATCATATGGTAATACTGGCTTAACAGCTAAGTTATATAATTGACCTTATGTACATAGCTTTGTCAGTTTTTGTTATTTCTGTCCTTATCTCACCACATATGTGGGAACAGAAGGTCAGTGTAACCATGTGCTAGTGGTCCAAGGTGGTTCGCTTTAACTCGCTTCTAACTGTATTATTTTGAATTACGATTTCATATCATAATAACTATCAAAGATCTCTCCGTATACACCAAGGCTCTAAGGTCTATGATCTTCGGCCTATTCCGGAAGTATTAAAAATATCCAAGATGTCCGATAAATGAGAATTGGTATTTTGGCAGCGGTTAAGAGATGTATTGAAAGTGGCTGTTGAATATAGTTTATCGAGCCGTAGTAAAGAAAAATAAAATACCTTTACTCTTCAGTGAAATGTGTAAATCTTTCGAGAATCTGACATTGGAATGGAACGCTATTTGACAAGGCTAATCCTGTCAAGTGAACTTCAGCGACTGACTACTGACTCTGATGATTATCACCTATTACTAATGTCCTCGTGATATTACGACGAAAGTAAAATTTATCATCAGAACGCATGCGTCCAGGTGCGTTGAGAAACTTAAGTGTCTTTAAACTACGTCGTATCGGTTCTGATGTATAGGATGTGGTAATTGGTACTTTGTACCACAGGGTATAAAGAGAAAGTATATCTTAATTCATAAGACTTATTATATGATATCATTCATTTCGATTTTCTAACCAGAAGATACAAAAGTCTTCGCTTGTCCGATGAACTGTACTGTACAGGCGGGAGCAATAGCGCAGTAGTAGGCCTTTTCGAAAAAAAAAATGATTTTCTACAAATATTGTAAATAATGTGATGTGTCTAATATATAATACTCAATAGTTTCAGCATTTTGTTATAACATTATTTAATTTATTACGTCTTTGGTATGCTAAATTGATTCAGCGTGTACCGGTCGTCGAACTGTGCTAATATTTAAATGTCTATTATTCGTGTTCGCGCTTAAACTTACGTCGTTCGATTTTTAAAACGGCTGCCCGAGTTCAAGGTTAAGCCCGCTTTAGATACGAGTGTCTTGAGAAACATCCTGAACGATTTTCGTTGTGCTGCCCATAAGTTTTATGTATGTATCAATATAAATTATATATCAACTATTTAAAAAATAGTACATAATAATTTACGCTGCATCTTTAAACATTTTTTCCTTGCGTTCCACTGACTACTACTATATAATTATTTTTAGTACGTTAACCCATTAAGAACAACTAAGTCGTCCACCTAAGCCTACTTCCGCTAGGCAAGTCTGGTCAGTGTAACCTGTTTATCCCGGCTCAGCAGTCGCTGTATATAAGCAGATAGGTTGGCGTCGTTAAAATATGTTCATAGGAGTACTTAAACACAAAAATTTTAACATCAAGATTTACTTTGCCTTTTTCAGGACTTGCCTTAATGCTAGTGTAACATATTGTATGAGGCAGATAGATCAAGAAAAGTTTTTCGCCTACTGGTTAACTACTAGCGTTGTTACTTAGTGAAAGACTACCCCTTTATACTACAAAAAACCGTTATGAATGTGTATTCTTGTGGAAATGCATGAAGATGCCAAAACACATTAGTGTAATGTAATTAATTTTACTGGTAGGTGAGGGAGGAGGGAGATTCCAATCGTAATGGTAACTGGCAGCGAGCGTTTATAATTATCTCTAAAACGGCTTAACTGTTTGCGCATTTCAGCAAACCGTTTGATTAGAAAGTTCGCGAAAGTATCCACGTAACTCATTGTTACCGCGAAAGCGTACTTTACTTAATCTACATAAATATTATTATGAGACAAAATTGTATTTTTTAAATCTGATCCACTACATTTAATTATAAAATATAGTAAAATGAATCTTGAAAGTCATACGTTAATTAGCAAATAAATCTGTAAATATTTGAATAAGGCTGCATTTCCAATTTGGAACTCTTCAAAAGAGTTTAAATCTCTTCTTTTTTTAGTGTTGTAAGATTTGTGCAATTTTTAGATTCCTTGTAGCCAACTGAATATTGAGAATTGGGACTAAGTATATTCATCAATCAACAATGAACTAACCAGCAGTGACGACTTAACGCGATCTTTAAATCCGTGGGTTTGTGTTGTACACTTGTAATTGAAATCAGTTTGCCTTTCACAAACGTTAATACTCCTTTTTGCTTCAAGTAACATTCCATTTCTTTTGCTATTCGGATTTAGACATTCGTGTGGTTGCCGGTTCGAAGACCACCGATGCATACCATTGGAAAATTCCTGTAGACTAGGAATACGCAATCAAGACAAACTAAAAAATATATTTAAATTAAAAATTCCTTAATACAACGAAATGACCAAGAGACAGACATTTTTTGACTTCGTCGTTACATCATCGTTGGTGGTTATAATTATCGATTCCTCGCAAATGCCAGTCAAAACTAGACTTAATAATTACTTGGCCATGAGTGATAAGAAATATCGTCATTGAGAGCCTGATGGTACCTCTTTCTGTATCACACGTTGATGGGTAGAAAATATATAATTTTCTCATGCCCTTCCCTTGTTTATGCGCTAGAAGTTGGCTTATCTGAGATTATTCATCTGGATGATGTCATTGTTCTTTGGCTCTTCCGCTTTTCATTTAGATTACGCATAATCGTGTACTGTACTGCGTCGTTGGCTGGTCTATAACATCAGCCACTTATAAAACTTACCAACAATAACATGCTACTAAATGAGTAAACAAAGCAACGTCTTTGCCAGGCTAGGAAATTCTGAATGATTTAGGTACTGATCCTTCAGTAGAGCAAGCTGGACACGCACGAAACGCGACAGCTCTTCAAACTTGCCAGAAATTCAAGCCTATTAAATCAAAGAGAAATTTCCCAGGGCATGTCTACAGACACTGTGAATAATGTCGATTTTTGCCAGCCTTATCCGGACAGAGAAAAGACTCGTCCTTCACTCGACCGGGCTTCACTCGTGTTAATGCAAGTTCGTCTGCCCGTTATGACGGATCGAGGCGGCTGTAAACTAAATTTAAAGCGGCTACTAACACGAATACCAACATCGAAATGGTGAAAATAAACAAAGGATGTGCATGCTCCCAGGGAAATTATTTGTAACCCACTAACTACATCGGCAGTGGATCGTGCCAACCGGTAGGCTTGCGCAAATGTCTGAATGTAGAGTAAGAAACATTACATGTTGTTTGAACATTCTTTGGATATTAAATATGTAAATAAAATAGCTTTACTTGAGGGACACGAAATTGAATTGTAACACAAAACAAAGCCTATTAAAAAAGTTCATTAAAGAAAAATAACAATAAACAACGTAATACTTTTTGCCGGGCTGTCTCACAGTAAGCTGAACTTCAGTTTAAGTTAGGACTGTCTATGCTCTGCTTTTGACAACAATAATAAAAATACTAATATTACAGTTGTGATAGTGTTAATGCTGCGTGGCAGCTGAATCGGTCCAGCACGACCAGGTGTTTTGACTTGCCGTTCGTTTTATGGACATAATATAATCGGACCTACGTTTGCACCATATGCTACTAAAACAACTTTCTAGTTATATGCAATATCATCACATTATCTGGAGTGAATGAAAATCTAAAATTAGTGCAATGAAATAGAATACCTAAAATTAGTGCGTGGTTTGAAATATAAATTAACACTATTGCCATAAACAAAAATGAAAGCCAAGCTCAATAAAAGTTTACTGCACCATTTCGGGCTGCCATTGAGATGACATGAAGGCCGTTTGCCCGCCATGGCGGACATCCAACTTTTTAATTTTTATATTTTTAACACGCAGGCGTTTCTCGAGTTTGGCCTATAGTAATTATGGTTGGACGTCAATATTTTAAATTACCAAAATAAGTATCATCATGTTAAGAGACAGTTTACTGCAATGCCGATGACTGAGTCCAAGCTACGAGCATTCGTATAAATTTATGAATGTAATGTGATAATTTGTGGTCCCTCTATACTCCCACGTGGCTATAGAGCCATATGCTTCTATATTTTCCTGTTATTATTCCGCGATATACAAACGAACATCGTATCTAGATAAGTATCATAAATGTAATTATATCTTTAAGATAAGTATCTTAAAATAGTAGATTACTGCTTGGAATATATATGTAGAACTTATCAATACAAATGATACACTAAAAAGTAGAGGATTTCTATTTCTAATATTAAAGTTCTGAAGTTCTGAGGTTAATACAGCTTTTGATTTACCTAAGCCAATGCTTACATCTTGCTAACAACAAACTGGCCAACATCTTCTGATTTAGATCTGCCCTTAAAGTTTTTACTTTTAGTGTGTTACACACAGTTTATCTACCGTAAAAGATTAAGCTTAATTTCAAAATTAAATATTGAACCTGAACTAATATTAGGTTAATTTCAGCACATTCAAGCTTTACTGAATATATTTCGTCTTCAAACGCACTAACAAACCCATTTTGTTCGGTTAACGCACTTACGCGTAAATCGGAGACATCAGTATAATTATAAATTTATATTCAAATACAATCTATTTATGTATTCTTAGAATGATGGTTAAGATCCCTGACGGACCTAAATTCCTCCAACGGTTTCCAACATAGGGCCTGTAACGTCCAAACAAACAGTTAGCAGTGATTGTTAATCCAATATGATGCAGCATTATAATAAAAATACTAAATAACACACTTGCTGACTTAATTTATGCCTTTAAATAAAGATAAAAAAATATACTTTTACGGATTTTATCGCGGTTTTAATAACTTGTGACATCTGGACATCTGCCATCTGAGTCCACCCGTGACCATGGTTGCTGTAAAGCTTCTGAAAAGTCGGGCTAGTTAAATAATTAAAAAAAATCCGTAATATTAGTTTTATTGCAATGAGTAACATTCGCGCAAATGTTTGACATGTTCCAGCACTCCTTGAACGACCACCTTCACAATGATGTCTCATTGTCTTCCCTCGTTTTCCACTAGGACCTGACCATTTAGTTGATTCGAAGACCATAATAATCTCAGCCTTTATCTTAAACATGGAAGATAGTGGACCATAAATCACTGCTAAGTGTTTAAATCTAGATATTAGGTTGAAATTCTTGGAGGTACCTAGGTCCGTCAGGGATAGATTGGAAACTATTGGAGGTATTTGACCTAAATACTGTATTTATGGACGTAACTGTCGGGGATCCTAACCATCATTCCATGTATATATACTTTACATATATAATTATATGGATAATAATTGGGTAGTGCCATGCTGCATAGGAGGATGCAGTGTCATGCACTATGCATGGCACTATCTCCTACGTAGCCGAATTGGGCCGGCACGACCGGAGAGGTGCCTCTCGCTCACATACTACCGCCGTTATGTGACATCGTCAGTGTCGCGCTTAGTGGATCTGTGAGTATCCGCTGGCCCATTGGAGGGGGGGGGGAAGTTGAGCAACGCAACGTCGTACGTCGCATAAAAAGTACCAACATTTATCACCTAGTCCCTCGCGATGTGCGGCACGTGTGGTGACGTCTGTTATGAAATCTAGACCAAAATTACACCTATAATTGCTACATTGAATACCTACTATGCAATAGATTTACTCTTCCGATTTTATTCTATAAGAAAACAAATTAGCAGAAGTCTTTTGTCTGCCGACGTCCATAAACATTTACACAAATGGAGAGGCGGAATTTCAATTAGCTATGCTTTAGCATATGTAGGCTATTCCCATTATATTCACGAAACATACTTCTGTGCGGTCCAGTTAATAAGAACATTATCTTAATAGACTCACGTAATACCGCCGTAAAGTGACATCTATAGTGTCGCGTTTCGTGCGGTTTGTGAGTAGCCGGTGGCCCATTGGGGGAAAAGGGTGGGCAACGCATTTTAATTATGTGAATGTCCATGGGCGTAGGTAGTTGGAAAAAAGGCTCTGACTGCTCATTTGTCCTCGTATACTACAAAAAAATACTGCTCAGAAGTTATATTCTACCCTTACGGCATGCTACGTTTAAGGGCTGGCCCCTGTCCTAACCACTTTAATGTGTCGACGCTAAAGCTAAATATCCTGTAAATTCAATGAAAGCTATCCCGAGCTCGTCGTAAACTCTTGCAAGAGACCCTTCTACGCTTCAATTTATCCGTTAGGTTAATTTGGCTATGAGACTTTGTTGCCATTGTCAGCCAAAGAAAGCAGTGTTGTTGTGATATCGGTACATTCTTTGCAAGACTTGACAAAGTAACAAAATATAGCGTCAACAAATTTGTTATTAATTACGTCGTTATTTTAATAAGGAAATGATCGTATGCACTTCTTGCATGACACATATAGGAGACCAGGGTACGTAGAACCCTCGACCGTCAAAGCGTGTTCCATTTATATCGGATCCGAGGTTGACGTTTTAAAATTAGAGGCCACCACGCGCTGGTCATTGAACGTTGCTTGCGAACATCACAGTTGCTCGCGGAGTGTCAGAGTACGCGCGCGCGCCATCGCTTGTAAACAAAGAATAACATTATTCCGTGCGCATTCAATGTGACGTCCTAAATTTGAAAAAGGTTCAGCACTTCGCTTTTTCCATATCTGCGCGTTTAAAAAATAATTATTTTTGTCAAATACAGTCTGTTTTCTAAGTTCGAAATTTGCGACTTTTGTTTTTTTATCGCAAGTTGCAGTATCAAGTGTTTATCATTATACATGCTCGTGGATTGCATGCGTAAACAAAGCATTAACGCCTGAATTTTATTTAAATGGTCTTATAAAATGAATACTTCTTTTGTCTAAATGTTTTTGTAACTTACTTTGTTTTACAAGATCAAAGGCTAATCGTATAAATTATACGTTTTATAATACTGTGTTAGAGAATTGTAACGTATTCAAATAATTGTAATCGGGGCGTAGCAAGTTAGTTTGTTCGAAATTGGATATATTTTTTGATTATCAGGTACTTGGTGGTGCAAACGTTTTTTGGCTGTAAGCCAACAAGATCTAGGCTCGAACCCAGTGACTCAGTGACAATGTATCCAAACGAGATGTGTTCCGTAGTGTCAGAAGACGTGTCGCCCCATACGTGACAACAAATCAAAATGTCACCCGACAAACGTAAAAAGGAAAGTGGAAGAATAAGAACTCGATGTTAGTAGTGTTTATAATAATTTAAATGATCTCAGTATTTTAGTGCTCAAAATTTAAAGACTGACAAACAACGATGATCGCCCTAAAGAAATTCTACGGGGACGAACTCCTCCGCCTAGCGTTAGTGCTTAGCCTTTTTAAATCGAACCCTGAGGAATATCCAGAGCTGGAGACTCAGCAACTGCTATCTGGACTCCACATATCCAACGGCTCGGACTGGTCTATGGAACACGAGTCTCGGATGCTGATACGACCTAGATACGTGCATCCCAAGTCGCTCGACAATATTTTGATCAACTATGAGCGGCAGCTGTTCGAGGAGCTGAATTCGCTCGGTCGTTATAATTACCCGCAGAACAATGAGCGGATATGGTATAATCAGGGTTCAGTTCATACATATTTAGTTAATGATGTCGCTACGGATACAGTAGCGCCTGGACTGTCACAGGAGTCGGTTGGGGCGGCGGAGGACAACGTGTCCTCCGATGACAATGTCGCACAAGAGGTCAAAGTTACCGACGAAGACACGAGCCAAGACCGCCCTCCGCCCGACCTAGTGGTGACGCTCTCGGAGGACTATCTGCAGAATCACACGGAATCGGATATATTCGCGGAAATAGCGAGTCGTTCTTTTGACGTGAACGAGCTGTTGAACCCGAACGAGATGCAGATCAAGAAGGAACCGGAGGACTCGGACGTGATGGTCCGAGTCAAGATCGAGAAGGGTAACGAAGATTTGTACAGCGACAATGCGATCGATGACTTTGTGCCTTATTTTACGATGAAATCCGAGAAGATGGAACTCGGCGAGCCCAATTCCGTCTTCCATCAGAACATGGCCGATCTACAAGATTACGGGGAGCTGCTCGGCGATGTGAAAGAGTTGAGGAACAATCTGGAGTGTCTGGATGTGAAGCAGCAGCAGGAGAACCTCGAACAATATCTGCTTGAGAACACGCCTCTAGACACAGAAGCGTACGAACTGGCGCCGATGTTTGAAGAGGAACTAGTATTGAATGTTAAGAGAGAGCGAGCCAGCACTAGCTTTACGGCTAGTTCTAGTGGTGTTAGTGATATGGATGTATCCTCGGATAAAGAAGTGCTCGATGTGAAGTTGGAACCAGACGAGGGGCATCACAGCGGAGATGAGTTGACTCAAGAGGTTAGTAAATTACCCGTTTTGGATTACGAATGCTCGGTATTCTTGCATGTATCACTCAATAATAGACCAACATTTTACTGCAGTGTTACGATAGTTCAAGGTTTCTAGACAGCTTATAAAGTTTTAGCTAGTTTGAATACAGATTTCATTTGAAATAGGCATTCTAAATATGAAATATTTGTCTAAATGGTTTGGCGATAAATGTTGTAACTATAATTTTTAACTATGTAATTGCTCGACAAGGGGAAAATACTTGTGTTTTGTTTTACCTTCGTCAACCAACCTTTCCTTAAGAACACTTTAGGAATTAAATGCGTTCTTGTAGCTTGAATTTTTTTCTCAACGTAATTCCTTCATGTACTTTAATTATGTGGCTATTTCAACTGCGTTTCTTTTATAACATCAAACCTTTTCGATTGTTGTCCGTTGGGGTGAATTTGAATTTTGCCAGCCCATCTAAACATGGCCGTGAAAAAACTTCCTTGTTGTGTGTCCTGCCTATGTTTGTTATGTTCATTGCTGAGATATGGTGCCATTGTGCCACGAATTGGGGGAGGACGACCGTGATCATGGGTGCGTAATACCGCCATAAATTTGATGGTTATGCTGACTTGTTTCATGCGGGTTGTATGCTGTGGCGCATTTTAAGGGCAACGCATATGCACGCGTCGGTAGTCACTAAATGCCTCAGTTTGTTCATGTATCCTCCACATGACATGCTATAAATTATTTTTTGTTTACTTTGACAATGTTATTACACAATATTTCTTGTAAATGGCGTCATTTACGCAACCTGTGCCCGTTGCTAATGTACTTTAGTAGTTTCATGTTTGTGTTTTTCATATAATTATGACCTTTGATATGGTTCTGTTTAAAATATTGATAAGCAATCCGAATCTAAAACGTTCATGTTATGACTCCTACTTATATGTTTTTATAGAAAGAGAAATAGGCAAGAATAGCCATTAAGGTGCGCCGCCTTTCCCCAATGATGGGATGCTTTAATTTTTTTCGGGTTGAAAAGTAATTTACCACACGAACTATTCATTTTTCCTGATCAATCGTTTTACCACGTGAACTTTAATTTTTTTTTTTGGATTGAAATACACTTTATTACTTTTTTCACGATGAAATGTATTTTACCATATGAAACGATCATTTTATCGGGATGAAGAATGTTTTATATAATATTTTACCTTACGAACCATTCATTCCTTTCGATATAGAAAATATTTTACCATACGGACCATTCATTTCTTTCGATATAGAAAGTATTTTACCATACGGACCATTCATTTCTTTCGCTATGACAAGTATTTTACCATACGGACCATTCATTCCTTTCGATATAGAAAGTATTTTACTATACGGACCATTCATTCCTTTCGATATAGAAAGTATTTTACCATACGGACCATTCATTTCTTTCGCTATGACAAGTATTTTACCATACGGACCATTCATTTCTTTCGCTATAACAAGTATTTTACCATACGGTCCATTCATTTCTTTCGCTATGACAAGTATTGTACTATACAGACCATTCATTTCTTTCGGTATGAGAAGTATTTTACCATACGGACCATTCATTCCTTTCGATATAGAAAGTATTTTACCATACGGACCATTCATTCCTTTCGATATAGAAAGTATTTTACCATACGGACCATTCATTTCTTTCGCTATGACAAGTATTTTACCATACGGACCATTCATTTCTTTCGCTATGACAAGTATTTTACTATACAGACCATTCATTTCTTTCGGTATGAGAAGTATTTTACCATACGGACCATTCACTTCTTTCGATATAGAAAGTATTTTACCATACGGACCATTCATTTCTTTCGCTATGACAAGTATTTTACCATACGAACCATTCACTTCTTTCGCTATAACAAGTATTTTACCATACGGTCCATTCATTTCTTTCGCTATGACAAGTATTTTACTATACAGACCATTCATTTCTTTCGGTATGAGAAGTATTTTACCATACGGACCATTCACTTCTTTCGATATAGAAAGTATTTTACCATACGGACCATTCATTTCTTTCGCTATGACAAGTATTTTACCATACGAACCATTCATTCCTTTCGATATAGAAAGTATTTTACCATACGGACCATTCATTTCTTTCGGTATGAGAAGTATTTTACCATACGGATCATTCATTTCTTTCGTTATGACAAGTATTTTACCATACGGACCATTCATTTCTTTCGCTATGACAAGTATTTTACCATACGGACCATTCATTTCTTTCGCTACGACAAGTATTTTACCATACGGACATTCATTTCTTTCGGTATGAGAAGTATTTTACCATACAGACCATTCATTTCTTCACACGACCCTTATTTCAGTATGAAAACTGAAAAGAGTGAGTTCGATGGTAATCTATAACTATGCCTATTGTTCAGTAGTTTTGGCGTGTAAGAGCAATAACAAACATACATACGTGCAAACTTTCTCATTTTTAATATTAGTAGGAAGTAGGATTTGCAATTTTCAAACTCTCGCTATTCCCCTTTACGTCGTTATTACATTGATAATTTTGATGTTAGTTTTGATAATCTGGATTTTAATTTCATTGTATTTTTAGACTTTCTCTTTTGAATTATTTTTTATTCGTAGATTGTATTTAAATTCTTTTCTTTTTTCAATATTTGTAAATGACTTAATCTCAATGCATTTTTAACGGAAGCTATTATTTATGTTATTATTATTTGTTGACACGGTGAACCTTATTCAATTTATTTCATTTTCTCTAATGTAACTCTTTCTTCCTCGACAATAAAATAAAAAGAACGTTCCTAGATTTTTACCTGCAATGAAGCAATGATTTTACCCCTAAGTTTTTTATATGATAAGGGGACCCTACTAATGGGCCGAGGGGTACTCACACACCGCACTAATTATCAAACAATCTAACGTCTCCACCTACATCCGTCTCGTTTTGTTATCGTAGTTCGTGGCACGTTGCTTCCTATCAGAATTATAATTGTTCTGATAAGCTGATTGATAACACGCCAAGTTCATTGTCTTCAGATTTTGATTAGAGTGCCGAGAGACAAGAAAATAAATCGAAATGCCGGCAATGAAGAAAAAAAGACCCTTATTGAAAGTAAGAATGTTTATATGTATAATAATTCACGTTAATGATTAATTCAGTGTAAGCAATTAGGACTGGTCTACAAGTTTGCGGTAACTCAACGGGCTATGGCAATCTCGCTGAAGTGGCAATGGGCTGGTCACACAGAAGAACTGATGGCAGATGGGCCAGTAAGGTTCTGGAGTGGAGGCCGCGTTTAGGAAAACGAAGTGTTGGTTGACCGTTCACCAGGTGGGAAGACGCTCTCCGTGCAGTTTCCGGTCCGGGATGGATGCGAGTAGCTCGGTCGTCCTGGCGTTCATTGGAAGTGCCCTATGTCCAGCAGTGGACCGATAAGGGCTGATAATGATGATGATGAAGCGAGACGATATTTCTATATTTCCTCCAGCGTTTGCACCCAGGAGGAAATGTAGAAATTTGCTACAATTTGTGTGTGAGCCGATGTAACGATGTAGTTTTAAGAGGCAGTGGTGAAGCGTGCATTACAGCTGATTTGCTTTTGGACCGGCACTGCCGGTAACCGGTGGGCCGCTGAAGACGAGGAGGAAAAGAGCACAACGCATCTGCATGACAATAATGTGTATGGGTGTCTAAGTGCACCGATTTCTTGTTTGCCCCCGTATACCTACTATAAATAAGATCCTGCAGTGATTGCACCCTGGTTCAAAATGTAGAAATTTCCTCATTTGTTATTGTGAAAGTGAACTTCGTATTAGCATTTAGCAAGAGGTAATGCCATACTATATAGGAGGTAATACCATGCATGGTGCTTGACACTACATCGTCCTATGAAACGGAATTGGGCCGGCACGACCGTGGAAGCACCTCTCGCTCACTTGATACCGGCGTAAAGTGACAACGTCGCTGTCGCGTTTCGTACGGTTTGTGAGTAGCCCATGGGGGCGGAGGTGAAAAGGAGGGAAACGCATCGATGTAATTATGCTGATTTTCATGGTTGATTTGATGTTCATGATTATAAGGCTCCGTTTTCTCGTTTGTCCCCCTATACTATAAAAAACTGAGTTTATTTTTGTGTGTCATGCCACATAACTTATCAGGTTCCGTAGATATATTTCATTCCGTGCCCCGTCAGTTCGTTCGTAAAACTCCGGATGGCGTGTCTTCCCACCAGTTGCCCCGAGACTCGTTTGTGTACGACACTCCCGGCGGCGTGTAAGTACATCAGCCACACTCCAGGTCGGTGTCACTTTGCATAGCCAATGAGGCTGGGTCACGCGGGTCACCAGAATAATACAACGCCATATTGTATTTTTTAACATCGCAACAGCACATGTTAGCGCTGCATTGCAACAGAATTGGACGCGCGCGGGATGTCGCTCACTTGCCGTAAAAGTGATGATTGCTTTCGTGCGGTGAGTAGCCGGTAGACCATCGTGGTGGAGTGAGGAAGGGCAAATCTGCATATGCGGATGTTAGTCGTAGCTTTGGATGACTATCGACGCCCATGGACATTGGCATTATCGTTACGCAGATGCGTTACACTCTTATCTTCCCCCCCCCCCCCCCCC
>JAFELO010001530.1:57296-77334 GCA_017140195.1 Eumaeus atala
CCCTTCAAATGGGCCACCGACTCCTCACAAACGCTGTCACATTACGCTGGTATCAAGTGAGCGAGGGGTACTGCCCCGGTCGTGCCGGCCCAATTCATTGAATACATTGGCACTACCTCTCCTAAAAGTAATGGAAGGCCTCCCATTACTCGTCTGTCCCCATAAGTGGTATAGGAGTCACCCCCATTCCCCAATGGGCCACAGGGTTCACATAACGCACGAGTTGCTATTTAGCCGTCACTTCGACGGCATCGTGCGAGTGAGAGCCACCGCCCGGTCATGCTGGACTGATTCAGCCGCAATGCAGGTGGCATCACTTCTTGTGTAAAAAGTGGATCCTGTAATAAAGGTGTCACAGTGCACACTATGCATGTTTGTTTGTTTGTGCTTTCATGCAAAAACTAAAAGATTTAGTTGTGATTTGGCACAGATTTGACACAAACGGGTAAATACTAAATAGTAAGCATTAAATATGTTAACGAACTGCATTAATGAGCAACTTTATTTAAATTGACCGCCGGACGCCGTGACCTCGAGTTAAATGTTCTCTGCGGTTCGAAAACGTTCCTTAGGTGAGTAAGTTCCACGAAAGGAGACATTATAGGCGGAGCCTGTTGCGAAAAAGCCACGGTCTCTATCTCCTGGGTCGGCTGAGGGCTTCTGTGATGGTGGGATAGAGTTCCCCGTTAGGGAGTTCAAAATCCCCCATGCTTGCCCTGGTCGGCAACCCACCCAGGGCCGAGACAGCGGTTGGCTGTTTTAAAAAATGAATATGCTTTCCACCACACGACTGAAGTAAAACTTAATACTAACTTAACTTCTTTTCATGCAGTTGCTACTTTCATGTAACTAGCCCGACGTTTCAGAAGCTTTACAGCAACCATGGTCACGGGTGGATAGTAAATCAATTACATGCATGTCCAATAATTAAATAGACCGCGATAAAATCAGCAAAAGTACTTTTATTGTAATAAGCAACATTTGTGTAAACTTAAGACCCCTTTAAACTTAAGACGTTTGCCGTCTTATATAATAGAAAAAAAGTTATGCAAAAAAATCTAATTGGCTGGTGCGACTGGTAAATCATCTTTTCCATGTGACGCCAAACTGTCGTGTTTCGTGCGGTAGCCGGTGATTATCGGTGTGGTTTTTGAACACATGTGAACACCCTGTGTTGTCCTTGCCGGATGCGGTATGCCGACGCCGTTTCACACTTTATATCCACTTAAATTCTGCGGCCAGCTCGTGGGAATTTGATAGGGGTGTGCGATAAATCCTACGATAAAGATATATCACGATCCCGGCTTCGTCCGTGAATACAACGGACTGGATAACCTTAACAAAATACACACTAAAATTTGCCTCAGGAATCGCTTTATCCATCGGTGAACCGCATGTAAATCCGTTGTGTAGATCTCGAGAAAATTGTTCACATATAGACAGATAGCTTTTGGGGAATTTGTTTTATAATAAGTATAGATGATTATAGTTCTAGTAACATATGTGTATCCGTCTATCCACTTACTGAAACCCCAGTTCTTCTCTCCAGCCTTATCCCGTTTCTATATCAGATGATATGGGGGTCGCTACACAACCTAGGAGACTTGACGAGGCCGCCAGTTGTTACACAAAGCGAGCCATCTGACTTCTGCAACCCAGAAGGGAAACCAGACACAATCCTACATTAGATCGAATAGGGATGCACGAACCCTCTATCCTCACGATGTGTTCCTTCACCGTAAGAACACTCACAAAATCTGTTTAGGTTAGAACAACTCTTCTGTTACATGGCCCGAATCGAACCTAGGCGGCCCAGTGGAAGTCGGAAGCGCTAACCACTACACCACTGAGGCGCTTGCAACCCTATGAATATTAATTTTGACATTGATCATGTGTGAACAGTAAATTACGTAGCCATCGCAAAAGCACTTGAAGTAATGCGTCCGACTGTTTGTAGAGGTAATACATTATCAGCATCATCATCAGATCTCCCCCACAGAGTGCCACAGGTCATGATCACGATCCACTTGCATCCAGCGGCTTCTCGCCGCCTTAATCAAGTCATCAGCCGACCGGCTCCGATGTCCAGCACTCCTTCAATATGAATAGTTGACTAGCAGCGTCCCACGGCTTCATCCGTATATTCAACTCCCGTTGGTGTGATGGTATATAGCCTGGCTGCCTCGATACATGGCTATCTGACGCTGAAAGAATTTTGCAAATTGGAACAGCCGGTCCAGAGATTAGCGCGATAACCAAACAAACTATACCTGGGAGGGTGGAGGACAGCCTTCGATAAGCCAAACAGAACTCAACAGAGTCGTGCGCGCGCCCCACCAGAATGGGGTGGCAGACCGCTTTCTTGCTCCTAAAATGATTACTATACGGTATACTAATAAAAATAATCACTGCCCGTCTAGACACCATATCATATCACTACCCGTCTGGACACCATATCATATCATTACCCGTGTAGACACTATATCATATCATTTCACTAAAAAACAAGACAACAAAGTATTTGTTAGTCTGTTATGGCTAAAGAAATAGAAATGCCGGCAGGACCTTGAGAAAAAAACATACAAAAACAAGCTCAAGAGCTAAAAGCAAAGTATCAGAGGTATTTGTAAAAAAAGGAGTCATCTTCATGCCGGTTCAATAGCGGGACAGGCAGAGCGAACTGCTATGCATCCATTATGGCATCTGTTGAAACATAAAATTATTGTACATTACCAACTATGTAACACAGTGAAAGCAATAAATTATTCTGATTCTTAATATATATTTCTTTTGTATCCGAACTCCAAAATAATTGAAATAAAATTCGTTGTAGATATATTTAATTCCCAGCCTGTTCCCTGAGTTGAACGTCCTGGAGGGCAGACGTTAAGGGGGGAGGTCGTCTGGCCTCCAGGCTGTACCTTCCGTTACCCTCCAGGCCAGGGTCAACAGTCTGGCGCGAGTGCCTGAGGCTAACGTACTTAGAGCTAGTATACTGATAACCTTAACAGACATTGTGATGGAGTTCGGATTCGTATGGATTGTTTTAGGGACTCCAAATTATCATGACGTTTAGAGCGAGCTGTGCTCTCTAACACTGACCATAAATAATTATCCAGCTGATTAAGATCGGGACTGGACGACGGCCTGTCTTCAGCTGTGATGAAGTCCGAGACGTTCGCTTTCAACCAAGACTGCGTAGACCGAGCTTTATGACCCGGCGTCGACTTGGTTATTGAACATGGTGTTATTAAGGGGCTTTACTACCCCTGTGTCATTATAATATTTAAGCCCCTTGCTTAACTATCTTCTCAAGAATGGTATCTTGATACACTTATGTCGATGTTTTTTTTTATACCTGTTTCACAAAAATATGTCTCATTCACTCCTTCATAGCTAACGCCCCACCAAACCATCACTGAAATCGGTTAATGACCGCGATGCACTCTGTCGACTAATTGGGGTGCTTCCTTAGAGCTTTGAGCATAAATACGGTTTTTTGTTTCTTGAAAGATTGCTCAACTGTAAAAAAATTCTGATCCGTAAACAAATTTATTCTGTGACCTCCATCGTACCGCTTCAGTGGTAGTTTCTGTTTTGCTACCCTAGTCATCTTTAATTTATAAGTTCATTCTCTTATAGGCTTTCAGATCGGTGCTCTTATAGGCTGCAAGTCCTGAGTCATCTCTTAAAGTACGCGACATGGTACTAGTCGCTATCTGCAGTTCCCGAGATAAAATCTTTTGCTTTCGGCCGGGATTTCTTGGAATTCTTTCCCTTACTGCTTTGACCACCTTTTTCGTTCAAACACTACGTGAATGGCCAGATCTTTCTCTGTAACAAATGTAGAAAGCTTCATTGTTCCTATCCATATAGTCCGGTACACAAGCAACTGACTAATACCAAGACTATGGAATGTTTTAAACATTGCATTTGGCTCTTACCTACTTTTTCTAATGCAATCACAGCGATTCTGTTTTCTTTATCACCCCACTCCATTTTAATATCGCAAAATACCGTAAAGTGTATTGGCGCAAAAATGAGAAGACGCAAAGAGCAGTCGTATAAAAATGACATGTTCCAAATTCAAATGTAACATTTTTTTTAGTTTTAAATTGTAACAGTATTTATGGCCAAACTAAGTATAGTACAAAAACGGATATGATGTCGTGTTTCGTGCGGTTTGTGACTTCGGATAGCTCATCGAAAGGGAAGAAGGAACATAAACTGTCTGCTTAACAATTATGCTGATGTCAGCTGACAAAACTACTCGTTTTCCCCGGTAAATTACAAAACCATCTCCATCATCATCACCACTAGTAGCAAAGTAGAAAATTTAAAGCCGCTGAAAATAATAAGTAATGTTAATGAAACGGTGATGAAGTGGTGAAGGCGATTGTAATGAAGTCATGCAACAGATGGCCAATGACCGCGATCTGCGCAATACACGTGCCCGAACAAAACACTTTCCCTCGTCCGATTTGGCAGAAGTACGCCGTTTATTTAGGCCCACTGCGCGTTACATATTTACGTATACAAGCTTTCATGAAAAAAAATTCAGTCAGTGTAAATTTTTTTTTAGGGCCTGGGTCGCTTACGCAGTTTTTTATAGAATAGGGGCAAACGAGCAATCGACATCCACATAATTACTATGCCGATGCGTTGCCTCATTCCCCCATTTGGGCCACCGGCTACACACAAACCGCACAAAACGCGAGACTAAACATGTCACTTTACGGCGGCATTATGTGAGTGAGAGGTATCTCCCCTTGGAGGTTTTGCCGGCCCAATTCCGTTACATAGGACGAAATAGTGTCATGCACCATGCATGGTACTACATCCTCCTATGCAGCATGGCACTACCTCTCGCAAAACCACTGTACCCATGATAATAATAGTTTTATTAGCTATTATAAACATTCTCATGTATGCCTCTCTTCCACATAGCTGGGGTCAGTCCAACCAACCATGCCATACCATAACCAACCATAGTCTCGTCGCCCGCACTCGTAGCAATGCGAAGAAGATGTATTTAACTTCTCTTTGCTTTTATAGCATAAAGGTCATCAGGTCGGAAAAAGCAGCTTTCATTGTGTCCTAAATTCCAGTCGCGCATCGGAGCCGTAGAGATAATATAGAGTAGAGCTGCCAGCCTAAAAGGAATCCGTCAAAGTCGAAAGAGATACCAAATGTGGCTTACTATCTGTCTCTCTTTTTAACAGTGAAAATAGATTTTAGAATAAAAAAAAATGTATTCCAAGTAAATGATCTGTTGACTATTATTCTTCAAAGCCTTTAGATCAAAAACGCGTACTGAATATTTATCTGCACAATGCGCATGCGAGACAGAGATATTAATAGATTCTTTATATCCTTCTCTAACACCCAACACTCACAGTCATCTCTATAGTTGGAGTTGATTCATATACTTTTTTTTGTAATACGTATACCTATTAGGCACCTACCTACCTGCTTACCAGATCTTTTGAATGATACCAATCACAAAATCCATGCTGCTATGGACAGTTATGTGTGGCCGGCTGGCCGTGTTAGAGAATAGAGAAGGAACATGTGACCGCATTACTATCCCCATCTACCTAATCTCGCTTGCACAGCAGAGAGAAATGAATGGCAAAAAGAGAAGGAGTGTGTACTACATTTTCCGTCTCTTTCAACTTAGACGCCCGGGTTTTAGGTTCGCTTCACTTCTGTATGTATATTTTATGTATGAAAAGAAAACAGTACGAACAATAATTAATTTTGCCAATTTACAAAATTCAAAAAATTCTAAACGATCGTTTTCAATGTTATAGATGTACTTTGGCTACTGGAGATAGAATTTTGTCATTAGTTCAATACACAATTTAACAAAATCTGTCTGTAAAATATATCTGTAGTGTTTTATCCATAGATAGAACATTGAATACGGTCGTTAGCCATACAAAAGTTAAGTCATGGTTTTATAAGAAACGGCAAAGGCAGTTGTGGAAGGACCACAGTATCGTAAACAGTTTGTTTGCAAATAATACAAGACCATATATCAGTCATTTATGATCAGTAGAACCTAGTAATTAGATTAGCTTTAATACAGTAAAGTAAAATTTACGCGAGTTCGTAGCACATCAGGGAAAACCACTCGTAGGTATTTTTATTTTTCAATTTCATGTAGGAAATTTATTTGCAGGACAGACGCACAATTTCAATGCCCTCAAACAATGGTGACAATGTTACAGATTAGCTAGTTTCAATTATAACATAACAATTTAGTGACTTTAGATTCTTAAATAGTGGGCTATGTTTCGCGTGCGATGAGAGAAAAGCCATTATTGAACCCGTAAATCTTACTCGACTCTCATTGATTCCTACAGGCTACCTACATAGTTATCAACACGTGCTGATTGTTTTAATTAAATATACACTTTATTGTGTTGTAATAAAGACTAAAACAATTTGAAAGTGAAATGACGCAGAATTACGCACATAAACGTATGGTTACTCGTGTTTTTTCTTTTTTTTTTTTTCAGAAAAAGTGTAAAGTCCATGAATCACCTTGACCGTCGCTAACCTTGCGATATCGGCTCAATGTTCTAGAACGTACTTCACCGCACACAATTTGCCACTTTATAAATCTAAATTGAGTATTCAGATTTAAGAGAATAAATTATTCTATCATTGAAATAAAATACGAAGCAATTGTATTTTATTAGTGAAGTACCTTTCTAGTATTTATTATCTTTGTATCACAGCGCCACCTAGGAACGGGTAGAAACAGGTTCAGTTGTTAAGATGGAGTTGCGTAAAACGGCCTACAGATGGCGTTTTTATATCTTAGTGGTATAATGTTAATAAACTAGATGTCACTGATGTACAAAAAAATACATTCTCTGAATCTTTGTTAATAGTTTACTAGAAGACCCGAGAGATGTCCTACAATAAAGTGGCTATACATTGAGATAGTAGCGACATCTGACGGGTGAAATTTCATATTCAAACCGTCCTGTAACCCATTATACATACAAATTTTCAACCAAATCAAATTATCAATTTAGGATCAGGTCGTAAGTGACAAATTACACTTAAGGAAAAATTTTAACATACCTAATAGATTTATAACTGTACCGCAGAATTGCTACTTATTTCTCACGTACCATAAGTAAAGTTATTACATGGATAATATTTTAAAGGCTTATTTATAAGATGAGCTGAAAGCTTTATATAAGTAGATATGTAATTACTTTAAATAAGTATTTTATAGTAAGAAAAAAAGGTCACAAATTTCAAAAGACAGAAATACTGAAATGTTTTTCTTTGTGTTTTGGAATGTGTTTCTGATGTTTAGTATTAAAGAGTGGATAGCTACTAACTACAGTGGAATGCTTGGGGGATCCCTAGTAATATCAGTTGTAGGAGAGGTGTGCTATGCTGTGTGTGTAATGCAATCTTTAGAAATGGATAGAGCTATTTCCGAGGAAGGTTTTTGTTTATAATTTGATTAAGTTTCCAAAACGGTGGGATTCACGGGCGAAGCGGATCGATAGTGACTTTTTATAGCATAAGGGGGCAAACGATCAATCGGAGCTTGTTGGTGGCTACCGAGGCCCATTAACACTCGCATGATTGTTACGTAGATGCTTTTGCCCTCCTATCATCCCCCTCTTAATGGGCCACCGGCTGCTTACAATCCGCTCGAAACGCGACCGCCACGCTATCACTTTACGGCGGTATTATGCGAGCGAGACGTACCTCCCCGGTCGTGTCGGTCCAATTCCGTTGCATAGGAGGATGTAGTAGGATATACTTATGTACCTATATTAAATATTTAAGAGTTAGTTCTATGCTGCATTGCATAGGAATTGGGTGAGTGCAACCAAAGAGGTATTTTCGCTTGCATGATACCGCTGAAAAAGGACAGCTCAAGTTACCGGTGGCCATTTGGCGCGGAAAGAATGCAACACAACTACATAACATTTGTTAAGTAGATGACAGCAATTGTGCGGATGTCTGGGGACATCGGTAGGCTCTAAGAATATTACTGCTTGTTTCTGATGATAGATTGGAGGAGAGATGAGAGATTTTTTGACAAATCGAACCTTCATGTCAGCAATTAAAGTTCATTTTTGCACGCGTCATGCGCCGACGCTCGCCGACCAACTTGAAAATTATGCAGTTAAATCGCTTTTATAACAAGGCACATGTTAGGACTTAAATTCACATATTGTACAAGCTGTGCTTCACGGTTTCGGCCGCGTTGAATCAAAATCAGGCAATCCATTTTTTTATATAAAGTATTTTCTATGCTACAGGTTGTAATTTATATTTTTAACGAGTAAATGTTGACACTTCTAAAAATCTAGTAAAACAACATTACTTGCAGTTGTGCTGTTGCTGCTCATTTTCACTGTCTCGTTGCTTCATAATTCATATATTATAATATATATTATTGTTTATGTATGTTTATGTAGGTATATTATAATTATTTATAAGAAGTATATGTATAAACTATTTTTTATATTATATTTGTTTGTTATATTTGTGATTGTAAAATATATTTTTTTTGTTGTATAATTTTGTACTTTTGTTTTTGCTATGTTCTACCTTGTTTAGCTTATAAGACGTATTCTTTCATACACTCAAAGGTTGAATGGAAGAAATCGCTCCTAAGCAATAAGACCGCCTTTTGTGTACACGAACCATTATTCCTATAGGACATGTTAAATGTTCATTGGCCTGTCTGTAATCGTTTGTTTTATCTGCAGCACAAAGCATATTTCATTTCATTGGTTTCCTTGTGGTAGATGTTACACGAGTGAAACTGTGTGCACAGCCTTGTAGGATCAACAACAACTATTATTATTATCTATGTATATTCTACTGGCGGCTATTCGCGGTTTCGGCCGAGTACGAACTCCCAAAAACGCACCCACCGCCGGATGGTGGAGTTTCGTAAAATTCGTACTTAGCGGATGTCTGTACCATAAAAGGTACATCTATAGGTTTATAGGTATTAAAGTTCCTGAGATTTCGTGATCGCTCTGTGATTGTTATTTCACTGCTATATGATGAGATATCTGTTACAAAACCCATAAGAGTAGTCTTTGTAAAGTCAGTGGTCACCATCTCTGAAAATATCAGCAGGAAAAATACCCTGCCGTAATTGATAATAATAATAATAATATCCGCGGACTGATCACAGGACGTGAGCCCAGTCCTGTGCTGAGTACCGTCAGGACTTGTGTTACCGGCACTAGACAGCGGACAATATATTTAATATTTTCGTATATTTAAGAAATCTTATATACTTAAGATTTTTTTGTATAGAAATACATACAACACATATAAATGTGTTAACGATTATAATAATGATCCCGCCTACCTCATGGATGTTTATAAAAACATGGCGGGCCATGATTCGTTCCCGCGAGCTCTGGCGTAACACGCGCACTAACCTCCACGTTCCCGACTGAGCCAGCCGGTCGTCATAGTGATACGTCCCGCAGTGGACCGACAAGGGTTGATAATGATGAATGATGATAATGTACTTATGATTTTTAAACGAACTGGTCGTTTGTTGCAGGACATGGACCTGATCGAGGTGCTATGGAAGCAGGATGTTGACATGGGTTACTCGCTGGAGGACCCCTCGCGTCCGGTGAGTTCCGTGTCTTAGTAGTACCCGGTTAATAGCGATTGTGAGCAGCCGGCGGGAGTTAGTGTGTCCCAGTGGGCATCGAGTGGCTCCAATGTTCCTTTGTCCCTACAATTATGCTATAAAAAATAAACTCACCTGCATGAACTATCCGCAGATGTTTATGGGCGTCAATTTTACTGTCTTGTTTGCCCCATAAAGATGTTTACAAAAGAGAGCTTTTATGTTGGTGAATACAAATTTATACAATGTCAAGTTGAAGCATGTTTACACAGGGAATGGGTCTCTCTGATGAAGGATTGAATTGAGGTTCCCCTATATGCAAGCAGAGGCACATGTGGGGTCTCCTGGAGGAGGTCTAGCTACAGCAGTCGATGATTCCATGACCTGTGCTGAATGTATATTCCCGTCATAATTAGTTAAATTTCTCAATGACCTAGGACTTAAATAGGAAGTAACACCAGTAGCCGCCAGTATCTCTCGGCGCTTACCATCGACGTGGACGGGCCACAATGTCGCGTTTTGCACAGTTCATGCGACGCCTGGGGCAGTGAGGGAAATGAGAGGAATATCCACAAATTGCGCCACACAAATTGAAGGACTGTTGGACACCTCCCGCCCCTTAGGGCCCATTCATATGCCTCCTTAACTTGCGTCGGACCTAAATTATGGAAAACGCTAAAAAGTCGTACCGTGCTTCATTGCAGCCGAATTGGCCAGGTATGACGGAAATACCATTCCCTCGTGTGCCCTCCACGTACACACACCTACGTTGCCGTGTTTGGTGCGGTTTTTCTTGCCTATTGGACGAGAGGAGGGTGACACATTTACATGACTATTACTATCGGCAGTCATGAAAAGCCTTTTCGTGCTCAAGCTGCTTTATCCAAATTCTGATCCCGTGTAATAATGAGTTTTCCCCATTTTCCAGGCGGCTCCGCAGGCTACGAAAGTGGAGCTGGGCGAGCAGGTGGACAAGGAGGTGAAGAGAGCCGAGGAGAAGGTTCTCAAGGCGAAGGAGGAAACCGAGAAAATTGAGAAGGTGAAGGCCTCGCTCCTCGACGCGGACAAGGAGGTCAGTATCTTGTACACATTCCTATTGAAGTTTTACTTCTGTTGGCGCATTTAGGAGCAGTTGTGAGTTTGCGATGCGCATACCGACACCAAAAAACCGACAGATAGGAGATACTGATATGAAACACACGTAGAAACTTTCCTATTTGTAATGTTAATTTAAAAGTCGAATTCTGTGCGGTTTGTGAGTAACCGTTGGCCCATCGCAAAGGACGAGAAGAGGGCAACGCATCTGCATGATAAATTGCCAAAAGACGGAACCCTTATAATTTCGCCATATCCGTGTGTCCGTTCGTATGTTTAATCAGAGACATGAAGTACTGAGAGAAGAAATATATAGAATCGAATAAAAACATTTAAAAAGTGTAGCTGTTAGTTCAACAGATACGGGATTATTTTGTTTAAATCCTTCATAGGCGAATTCGAGGTCTTGGCCGGTTTTTAATAAACCCATTTTGTCTTCCAGGAGGACCTGTGGGCCGGGCTGTCCTACACCGTGGACACCGAGACAGGTGGGTGTCGCTTGATTATCGTTACATGCTCTGTCTCACTCCCTCGTACTTGCCGTCTCTATTGTGGATATTGTTATGCTTTTGGCGCTCTCTGACGTCTTTCACACCAGGCCCTTAGGAAGCTTGTGCCATGCTGCATTGCAGTGGAATTGAATCGGCGCGGTCGGGGACATCTCACTCTACAGTACCGCCGCAAAGTGAGCAATGATTTCGCGATCGTCCAGTGTTAGTTTTCGATGGCCCATGAGGCGGGAAAGAGGCAGCGCATCCGCAAAACCTCTGTGGATGTTTATAGGCATCGGTTTATGATGTGTTTAATGACTGCCCACGCCTATAAACTGCCTATATGCCCTCATTCCGCCTTTCCCTCAATGGGCCGCAGGAGACACCTGAAACGCGACAGGGTAGAATAGCTTTGGTTTCCACCTATTGATATCTTATTCGGCATCGGTCACGGTATACCTTTTTCAAAGACCAATAAAAATAATTTCTTCGGTGCTGCTGATTTCCAGGTAAGTTTAGATATAGATTTTCAGGTTTTTGCGATGAATCGAGTGCGGCCATACGGAAGTCACAGGTGGAAAGTGATTTTAAATATGTATGTTACAAGTCACAACACATAACGTTTAGATAACAGAAACAGGAGGTATTTTAGTTGACGCGGGGAAACTCATTTGCACGCCCCCACCGGCTCTGGGTGGGGTCTGGGGGTGTGCCGGGCTCGCGGTACATTATGGTGTGCAATACCTGCAGAAACCACTGCGACTGCCACCAGTGCCGCCTTTGGTGAGGTGCCCCGGAACAGCAAATCATCAGGGCACCTCGAGGGCTGGTCACCTCAACCACAGTAGGGTCGTCCCGCACCACAAACAATGCAATGGGGTGAGGTTCCCATACTCGGGTCTTGCCCCGTGCACAAAAACGTCTCTGCCTGTTGGTCTTTGGCCCCTCTTCTTAAAAGAGGGAGCATCCCTCCTCGGTTCAATAAGCTTTGCCTGGATTCACCCAGACTGTTGACTTGAACCATGGAGGGGATGTTATCGTAACCTAAATAATGTTGTCTAATGTCTCATTTATAACTGGTCTTTGTAAAGCAATATTACGAGGGCTGACTAAGCTAGTGCTACTATTAAGGGCTAGTTGGGTAAGTCTAAAATAAAATCTTAAACTCAGTATGTTCCCAGTCGTACGATAATTTCATGCCTCCGTACGATGTACGATGTATCGTACGCATACTGTACGATAATTTGTACTAAACTGAATTTCTTTATTTTTGTTATTGTGATGCGCAATTATCGTATGATAATTACACATAAGGAGATAGAGCGTCAAATCACACTTACAGAGCATTCGTTACATCTTCTTGTTTTATTACTTGTGCGAGAATAATGAGCATTACGTTTGTTCATTAATCAGATTATTGGTAAAAATACGACAACGTAGGGTCATGTTGTTGCCATATGCGATAATGTTACAATCCTGGAACGATAACCTCACCTTAGGTTGTGAACACTAATCATCATTTTTTCCATCATTATCAGCCCTTATCGGTCCACTGCTGGACAAAGACCTCTGTCAATGAACGCCAGGACGACCGATCTCCTGCCACTCGCATCTATCTAGGACCGACTTCTGCACGGAGATCGTCTTTCCACCTGGTGAACGGTCAACCAACACTTCGTTTTCCTAAACGCGGCCTCCACTCCAGAACCTTACTGGTCCACCTGCCATCTGTTCGTCTGAGTGTGTGACCAGCCCATTGCCACTTTAGCGAGCTTATTCTTCGCGTGATATCGGATACTTTCGTTCTCTGCCTTATGACTTCGTTACGAATTCTGTCGGACAGTGAAACACCGCTATCTGATGAATCTGAGCTACCGGAAACTTGCGGACCAGTCCTAAATTAAGAGGCCATTTTTCGGTCCCGTAGGTCATCTTGGGAGAACACGCACTGGTCGAGGACTCGTCTTCAAGCTCTGCGGTACTAACAGTGAATACTAATGCTCACTGTTAATTTTTAAAATGCGTGTCACTTTAAAGTAATATTCTGATTTTTTATTGCATAAATAATATTTTTTTATATCATAAATATAGTTACTAATTGTAGTAGATATTTGTGTGTGTAGTTTTTTGCATTGATTACATTTCATTGTTTGCATTGACTTTGTTGTTGGACAGATTTCATTTTTCAACCAACAACAACATTTTCTACAACGTTTTGATCATTATGAAACTTTGATAATATAAATAAATTTGTGAGAAAATATCAAATGAAATCGTTATTTCGCTGCAGAAATTATTGACATAAATTTAATTCATTGTCATTACAATGACATTGAATCGTCTATTACCATGCATTTATAATTTTTATAAAACCGAAGCAAAGCCAGGAGGTACTGCTAGTATAATTGTAAAGATGATACTAGGGGAGAGCCGGGTGAAATTTTGGCGTCATTTAAATTTTACTACACTTAATTTACTACTAAAAAAAGCTTTTGTGGGTGTTATTTTTAGTTACTATGCAATGCAATAATGAATTGGTTTTCTTTGATAGTCTCACTACTCTTGGGAATTTTGCAGCCTTGTTTTAAACATTGATCTATTTTTGTAACACAAAATGTGTCAGTTAAAGTAAAGAGTGGTACAATATCATCTCTCCCCTGTATACCCTGATTTAAGTAAACTTTACTTTAACATTTTTTTAAACAGTAAATTTATATAATGCTAGCACCATCCCGTGGTTTCACACGCGTATCTCCTCTCCTATTAGTCGTAGTGTCATGGCATACAGCCTTTTAGCCTTCCTCGGTAAATGGACTATTCAACACAAAAAGTTTTTTTTTTTATTTCGGGCCAGTAGTTCCAGAGATTAACGCATTCAAACTTCAGCTTTATATTATTTGTATAGACAAAAAGAAGATATTTTATATGATCTAATAAAAATAAAATTACTTTAACACTAGCCTAGTAGGTACTTAAATTAGAATAACATAAATAAAAGTTTAGAAAAGAATTTTCTTCTGCTATGTTTAGTTAGACTGCTAAGTGCCCCTATATCCCGGGAAGGGCGACTCGCACAATTGACGGGTGGTAAATAAGGGGCGCTGCCCTCCTGGGGCGCATGATACATGCAATCGCGAGGGGCGCCGCGTGCGCGTACATAGGCGGATATCCCTGTCAGTTTGTACGCTACATAAGTCAGAAACTATATGGGAAACATACGTTTTATGATAATGTGACGAGTAAAACTGTTTTCGTGGCTCGTAACGAAGAGAGAAGGCTGTGACTTGCTGTAAAGTAATAGAAACGTCGGGATTGTAAAATATCTAAGTACTAGCAGTGCCTCACGGTTCGGTCCGCATAGCTCGGGTCTCTTGGCTGTAGCGTCATGGTATTAGTCTATAACCTTCCTCGGGAATGTGGCTATCACACACAATAATAATTTATGAAGTCCGATTTTTAGTTCTCTGGAACAGCGCATTAAAAAGAAACTATTGTATTGGGTTAGATATCACGAAATAGTAATAATGGCGTGGCTGGGAAAATATGTCTGTCTTACATGATTGTGAGCCTCCGATGTAGAAGAAAATATGTCTGTCTTACATGATTGTGAGCTTCCGATGGAGAAGAAAATATGTCTGTCTTACATGGTAAGCTTCCGATGGAGAAGAAAATATGTCTGTCTTACATGGTGAGCTTCCGATGGAGAAGAAAATATGTCTGTCCTACATGATTGTGAGCCTCCGATGGAGAAGAAAATATGTCTGTCTTACATGATTGTGAGCTTCCGATGGAGAAGAAAATATATCTGTCTTACATGATTGTGAGCTTCCGATGGAGAAGAAAATATGTCTGTCTTACATGATTGTGAGCTTCCGATGGAGAAGAAAATATGTCTGTCTTACATGATTGTGAGCTGCCGATGCAGAAGAAAATATGTCTGTCTTACATGATTGTGAGCCTCCGATGGAGAAGAAAATATGTCTGTCTTGCATGATTGTGAGCCTCCGATGGAGAAGAAAATATGTCTGTCTTACATGGTGGGCTTCCGATGGAGAAGAAAATATGTCTGTCTTACATGGTGAGCTTCCGATGCAGAAGAAAATATGTCTGTCTTACATGATTGTGAGCCTCCGATGGAGAAGAAAATATGTCTGTCTTACATGATTGTGAGCCTCCGATGGAGAAGACAGCGCGTAACAATCGTCGCTAATGTCTACAGGCGTCAGTAATCATCAAATGCCTCCGACTGCCCGTTTGTCCCCAGCTATTAAACAAAGGTGAGACATACTTACGTGTCCAATGGCAGTAATTGTGTAAGCACTAAACATTAGATCTTTACATACTTCCAAAGACGCGCACCGATCCATTAGCGTTGCTTAACTTAGTAGCTCGGTAACAACTAGTCGAAACGCGACTACAACTCAACTAGCTACAACTAAAGAAGTAGCCACCGGCCTCGGCTTCGCCCGTGAATAACTTATACACTAAAACCTTCTTCGGGAATCGCTCTATCCATGGTTTTTTTATAACATAGTGGAACAAACGAGAATGCAGCCTTTCGGCGACCGCCGACGCCCATACGAATGTGTAAAATGAAAAATCTGGCAACTTTGTTTTAATGTATAGGTCGTGTCAGAGTTTCGTTTATCAGTTTGAAATGTACTAGACTGTAACACAAAAAAACAATATAATTTCGTATTAATATAATATTTTTTGTGGTGAAGCAGCGTGCAGCCGGGGCAGATCATGATGGGGTACCATTTGTCTAGTGACTCGGCGTTTTTTAAACAAAACCCACTCGACAAAAGCGTTTCATATTTTGTTACAATTTAAAAATATAAATTAATTTCTGTGAGTCCGTCTGTGCGCCAATTATAGCGAATGGGAAATTAATATATTATTTTTAAAAGCATAAGGGGGCAAACGAGCAACCGAGCCTTTTAATGACTACCAACGCCCTTGGACGATTGTTACGCAGATGCGTTGCCCTCCTATCATCCCCCCCAATGGGCCACCGGCTACTCACAAACCGCACGAAACGCGACAGCGACGTTGTCACTTTACGCCGGTATCAAGTGAGCGAGAGGTACCTCCCCGGCCGTGATGGCCCAATTCCGTTGCATAGGAGGATGTAGTGTCACACAACATGTACTACGTCCTCCTATGCAGCATGGCACTACCTCTTTATAATAGTTATTATTTGGTAGTGGCGGAAAGATGGTAGTTATTTCGTTCGTCGTACACGTTCACGCGCAATGGAACAAACACGCTTCTTCTTTAATGTTCTTCTTCTCGTAATATAGGGGGCCAACGAGCATCAGATCCCTTTGAAGGCTACCAACGCGGATAGACATCCGCATATTTTTTCTTTTTTATAGTAAAGAGAAAGAGAAACAAACGAGAAATTGGAGCCTTTTCACGACTACCGACGCCCATGAACATAATGCCCAAATCCGCTGCAATGCATCATGAAACTACCCCTTATACAATATAAACATATAATATATATTTATGCGAGCAAACCCAAAAATACCAGGATTGTCCGGGGTGATCAGCTGGTTCAGAAGATTGAAACCTGCGTCCCGTATACTGTCATGCACATGCGCTGCCCGCTTTCCTCCTCCCCTCCCCTCCCCTTAAAAGTCCTATATTGCACGTTTACCCCTCCATACCTACAATAAAAAAATACTAACAAGTCGGTACGTATGTAACACAAAGGTGACGTCCCAGCGGCCCCTTGGAGAGGAGCTGCAGTGGCCCACACAGGTGTCTGTAGTCGCCAAAAGCCTCGAACGGCTCGATGTGACCAACCTCTCCCCTCCTGCGTCCCACCCCCCCTTATACGTACTGTAAATAACTTGTAATGTAATTGCACGTTTTGTAAAAGTAATAAAAATTTCCAACGCCACCTTTTCAAGTACATCACCGTACTCTTGTGCGTATCGTATGCACGTACCATCAGGCGCTATCAGCTCGTTGAGCTCTAGACAAGGACGAACATAAATTATAATCTCGTAATAAAATGGTAAAAATCCAATGAAGATTTTCGATTATCTCCGATAGTCCGTGGAGGACACGTCCCAACTCCGTAATGAGGCCCGCAGGGCTGGCGGCTGTGGCGAGCTGGCGGCGACTGGTGGCGACTGCAGCCCTCAGACATCGGCGTATTGTCTATAGATGTCAATAATCAAGGGTCTTTGTAAGTGACTTGGTGTATTGCAGCGGAATTGGGACCAGCGCGACCGAGGAGGTACCCCTCGCTCACATGAAACCGCTGTAAAGGGGCACTTTCGCTGTCGTGTTTCATTACTATCCGGTGGCAATCCGAATGTTTCACTGCCATTGCGTGTCCCTGTACACATTGTTTTTGCTTTACATGCAAAACTTAACAAACGTGACAGCAATACGTACAGAACAACACAGACAGCATATTTTTATTTGATCTCTACGGTGTGTCCGGCAAGTGGCAGCCCTGTCTCAAAAAGAATGGCTCTCGAAGTGACAGGCGAGGATGAAAAAACTTTTGTGCCCGTCATCCCGCGGCGCTCTTTGATTAACATAACGTTTTTTACCACCGGGACGTGTGCAAGTGGTGGGAGTATTGGACTTGGGTTGGCTGCTCCAATTCAGAGCTGCGCTATGGTGGATCCGGAGGGGTGAGGCTCAGGATCTCCCCCAGTCTGAGCCGTATGATACATCAAAAATTACCTCCTTTTTATATTCGGGCATGGCCCACCGCTACTATTCCTGGATCGACGGCGGCCACCACTTGTGACCCTGTGATATGACAGCGGGGAGCCTGAGGGAATGCTAGAATCTGCCTTGGGACCCGCAACGAATTTAATGAGAAGAAAATGGGAGGAGTAGGAAGTGTTTCCAGTTTCCCTCTCCAATCAAGCGGAGACAGTATGAGATTGCAATGACTGAAACAGTCAAAAAAAGACGGCAGTTAGGCGAAGCCCGGCTTTTTTATAGCATAGGTGTGCAAACGAGAAATCGGAGCCCTTCTACGACTACCGACGCCCATGAACATACGCATAATTACTATGCCGATGCGTTGCCCTCCTTTTCACCTCCCATGTGACACTGTAGATTTCGCTTTACGCCGGTATCGAATGAGCGAGGCGTACCTCCCCGGTCGTGCCGGCGCAATTCCGCTGCAAAGCAGCATGGCACTACCTCTTACTAATACCACGGATGCCATGCGCCACGGATATATAAATGCCTAACACATATTGTCGACACGTCACATGTAATTATCAGCTGCGGCTTATTGCGGTACATTATATGCTGCCAGTAATGTTGACCTGCGGTCACTAGTGGTTGTGCCTGTTGATCCTAGCTTCATAATCATCCACGACATATAATACTAGCTATCACTCCCGGCTTCGCACGTCAATAATAGGGGCCGGATCCTAATTTACAATAAAACTTTCCTCAGGAGTAGCTCTATCCATTGGTCAAAACTGCATGAAAATCCGTCCAGTAGATTTGAGATCAATCCAATACAGACAGACAGCTCTTAGAGACTTTGTTTTCTAATAAACTAACATTACCCTGCTACTTTACCCGCGTAACTCCAATCCTAATTTTTTCAATTCCGGTCGGTAGTTCCTGAGATTAGCGCGTTCGGACAAACAGACAAAGTCTTCAGCTTTACATTCTTTGTGCAGATTTTTAATAATCTAATCTAAAGCGGTGCACTAGGAGGCACGTAGTCTCAGCACGTTTCCACGTTTGGACGGAATCTAAATTCACTGTGAACTTAAATAAAATACCCATGGGACGGCTGCGAAATAAAACATTTATTATAAAAAGATGTTGTTTTATTGTATTTGGTACAATACGTCAGAATACGTCTCAATCCCCAGAGATATGGACTATTAATATCCCCCTGACTGATGGCACGGTGGTGAACGTTGCAGCTTACGAGCTTTTTTATTGAAACAAGTAGTTGTCGACTTTGAGGCTGGGCGGAGCCTTGTATCCCTTGCAAATGCATGCGTTCGCTAGGTGTCCGGATAAAACTGGACGTACTTTGGCTTTTAGCACGCGTGTTCGGCCAAATTGAACGTACATAATTGTTTAAGACTTTCACGTTTGTTACACATTTTGTAGTTATCTAACGGGTTTTAACGCGATACTTGAACTACTTACTACAAGGTACTGGCAAAGTTTTTGTAAATACCTTGCTCGACGTTTCGACCGGGTTACACCAGCAGTGGTCACGAGCCGACTGACGGGAAGTTATGACAGCTGTGTCGCGGGATTCGATGCAACGACTACCCTCATTGCGAATGAGAAGTAGGTGCATCCACCCCCAGTTCGTCTGATACGATACTATGCAAAAAATACACTTTTAAAATGTTTATCGTATCGTACTGGCTGAAAAGATGAAATATATAGCCTTTGTTACCGATTTGTCGTCTGGTTAGTGGTTTTAGGTTTGGGGATATGCCAACCGTAACCACACGCAACACCACAGTCGCTCGCCATGTTACAAATAAACTCCTACCGCCATTGGATCCGCGTTGCCTCTAATCTTTCTACAGCAGTATCAACTATTTCATAGTTTTTAAATAGTCGTTGCTTCGGATGGGCGTCTTGATGTCTATCGACAACTGTTCTCTTGGTCTAACCACAGATCCTGATATCAGGGGTACATTTCTAATAAGAATATACACTCGTTAAGTCCGGAAGCTGGCGGTGTTACACCCTCGTGGCGTCGATGACTACCGACGCCCATGAACATAATTATTCCGATATGTTGTCCTCCTTGTCTCCTCTCTCTCCCCCCCCCCCC
>JAFELO010001530.1:77342-113911 GCA_017140195.1 Eumaeus atala
CCCCCCACTATGGGCCACCGATACTCATAAACCGCACGAGACGCGACACTGAAGATGTCACTTTACGGCGGTATCATGTGAGCGAGAGTCATCTCCCCGGTCGTGCCGGCCCAATTCCGTTGCACCTCTCACTAAAGGTGGGTCGCTACATTTCTTTGTCCGGCACTTCCCGCTCGACGCTCCAGCCCTCACAATACGATCACACAGTCATCATCGTTCGCTTCCCGCCGGCGGGTGCGGGTTCCAATTCAGATGTACCGCGAACAATGCAATTGAAATCTGTACAATGCGGCATTGAGCCGTTATTAATGATGATTCTCCCGCGGGATTGAGACGTGTTGTGCGACGGCTATTAATCACGGGATTTGTGGGGGGAGGGGGGTTAGGGGGGGAACAGATGTGTTTTTTTTAGTTTTGATACATTATGTTTATATGCGTGTGCGTGCAGTATCTAGCGTCCGTTGACTGCGTGCTTGTGAAAGATTAGTCTATTTTTTGACTACAGTAGATTTTCCGTAGTAAAATATTTAAAGCCTATTACATATGTTAACTACCTGGTCACAGTACTTAAAATCTCTTTGTAACTGTACTTAGTTAAATAAAAATTAATAAATCTACTAAATACTTTGCTAGCTTAGTTATCAACAAAACTAAAAAAGTCAATAGACACACCTCCTGGTATGTTAGGAACTCTGGTCCCTACATATAGAAATATAAATTGGAATTCTATGTAAATAATTTATTACTTTCTCTTTATATTAAAAATAAGCCGTCCTTTTGGCTATTTAACATGACATTCCTATCAAAAAAATCAGAAAATTAGATTTACTGTAGTGGAAGCATGTAGATTTATTAATTGCAACTTTATTAATCTTTGGAGGCTCTTTCGCAAATAGACATTTTTCTTTCATAAACCTTTTACATCTGGATGGGTTATTTCACCACTTAAATGCCAAGATGCCACTTGTATTTAGGAGTTCTCATCTGGAGAGACTTTTGTGTTTATCCTGTCAGAGGTAACTCCAGTGCACGTGTGTGCAGACGGAGGCGCACTCGTGTTCATACCCTAGGCAATTTCACCAGGTTGTAAAATCAGATCGACTATTTCAGACTCCTCTTATGCTTTCGCACCGAAAGGATAAGTACCGGGCAATAGTCTCCTACTGCTGACATAAAGGATAAGTACCGGGCAATAGTCTCCTACTGCTGACATAAAGGATAAGTACCGGGCAATAGTCTCCTATTACATTCCGCTATCAGTTTGTCACTAGGCTGCACCTCATGATCCGTGTAAGCTATACAGATGGTGTGTGAGTAGCCGGTGGTCTATTAAGGAGGGCAACGCATCGGCATGGTAATTATGTGGATGTTCATGGACGTCGATAGTCGTAGTAAAGGCTCCGATTCCCGTTTGCCCCCTATTCTATATAAAAAAGATGGAATTTCCGCAGATGTATTTCTGTTGCGGCTATGAGACCCCTTAGATAATACTGACAATACTATACAGGATACCTGTCTTTTGTCATTGTTTATATATAAGTAGTGGTACCCCGCGGTTTCAGCTGCGTAACTCCGACAGTTTTGGCCGTGACGTCACGGTATACAGCCTATAACCAGCCTTAAGAACGTAGCTCCCATATGCAATAATATTGTTTCATATTCGACGTGTACTTTCAGAGATTAGCGCGTACAGATATACAAACTGTTCAGCTTTATTATATTAGTATAAATGGTACCCTCCGACTCGCACTTGACCGGTCCTTTTGACCTTCCAACTCTCTGGTCCGTCCCAGTATTGAACCAGATCTACCGCCAACCCAACGGAAGGTTGAACTCATAGGTCATGGTGATTCAGTTTAAAATGTGGCGTGTCATCTAAACAGTGGCGAGCGGTCAGGGCTACTGAGCGTGAGCGTATGCAGACTCAGCGCCGCACACAGTGGCGAGCGGTCAGGGCTACTGAGCGCGAGCGTGTGCAGACTCAGCGCCGCACACAGTGGCGAGTGGTCAGGGCTACTGAGCGCCATGCTGCATTGTGACTGGCTCGGCTCGGCTAGGCAGGTACCTCTCGCTCTCACAACTCAAATTTGCTTGCAAATTTTTCCACTTTAAATGTCATTTACGAGGGTGGATTGAATAGTATTGGGCCTAACCAAATAAATAAACACGTACTAAATTGGTTATATTTTTATTTTTCTACAAATAATGGTTCCTCCTTAGAGTCAAAATATGCGTCGACTGTCGAAAATCTTTGACCTCCCAAGTGCCTTCTGAGGTTAGGGAACAGGTCTGGCGATACGGAATAAGGCTGATGCGGGTAGTAGCTCAGAGCCACAATTGTGGATTTCAGCCATTGATTGCACAGACTTGTGAACACGGGCGTTATCTTGACGACTCTGATATCTTGATGAAGAGGACTTTCTACTGAGCATTTTCACGCTTTTCTTTTATTTCCTCAGATTTTCCTCTTTTATTCAGACTTTGTAGTCTGACCCCTCTCAAGATAATGAATAATTATCACGTCCTTCGAGTCCCAGAATACTGAAGCCGACATTTGGCGACAAAATCGCCTTAGCCAGTGGAGAAGACCCGGTTCAACACCCCCTATTTTTAGGGGTCTTCTCCACTGTTTTGATTGCTGTTTTGCTTCTGGCGTACAGTAATGAACCCGCGTTTCGTCAATTGTAATAAAGCGATTTTGAAAAATCATCTGCATCGGCTTCTAATAACTCCAAAGAGTCACGTGAAATAGTCAATCGCGTTCTTTTCTGTTCAACAACAACAACAACAACAACTCAAAGCAGTCGCGGAACCCACCCCGGAAATACCTTGTGGAAACCCAACTGTCATGTTTCGAGTTATTTCGTAAGAAATGCCTATAATCTCGGCTATCTCTCTAATTTTTTATCTGCGGTCTCACATAATTAAATCAAGTACTTTTGTAATATTTTCGTTAGTAGTGGACGCCGAAGGCCTGCCAGAACGGGGTTCTTCTTTCACACTCTCTCTACGACGCTTGAAATCTGCTGTCCATTTTTTGATGGATGAAGAAGACAAAGCAGAATCTCCTAAAGGCCATTTCATCATGGATGGATTCTGTTGATAGCCCCTTCTTATTTGCTCCATTTGTAGAAACTATAAAGTCATAAAAAAAATTATATAATCACAACTAATTATCGCACACGTTTCGAACTTCACACAATTAACTAGACTGAACTGAACTAAACAATGTGGGTAGATTTGATTTTTAGAGTTGAATGAATCTGTGTTAGGCCGAGTACTTTTCAATCCACCCTCGCAGCAGTTCATTATATATTTAATTTGTAATTTACTACTATAGCTATTCTGTCGTGTTTCGTGTCCTTTGTGAAATGCTGGCAGCCCGTTGGAGGTATGGGGTAAAATAGGGTAACGCATCTACTTACCGATTATTCCTTTGGGCGTCGGTAGTCCAATTTTGTTTCCCGTTTGCCCTCTTTTACTACAAAACGGCACTGAACATAGGTAGCTCGCGTATGTACGAAAACTCTTGGTGTGGATTCATTCACATCTCAGTCATGTGCCATACACTCTCGTCAGCGCCGCGGCCATTTTAGCTAACGCGCGCGAGCTGCCCTCGACGTCACGAATCGGGGACTAAGGGACCCAATTGTCTCTCTGGTCATGTTAATAATAGTTAAATTAGCTATTATACAAATTCACATATCTGGACGCATTTCACCCATCTGCGGGTGAGTTGGGGGCGAGGCCCCTTTCAACCCCAAACCTAAATTCATCACCGGACGAGCACTCATAGCAATCCAATGGCACAGCTTCTATTGGACTTCTCTTCGCCTCCACAACACAATTCGGTTTAAAAAGAAAAGAATTTCATAGAGCTAGGCTACTCGTGTATTGAGCACCATACATAGTAGGTACCTACTGCATATCTATATAAATAAGTATTAATTCGATACTCCCTGGTCGCGCCGGACATATTCATCTGCAACACAGCATGGCACTACCTCGTACCAAAATCTTGTGCACCGCTGTCACCGTTTCCGTATTACGCTACAAGAACCAAGTCTGCGTATCTAGAACCAATGCGTTGTTTTCGAGTCCTAACTTCAGGCTAAACTGAGCCCTAGCAAGTGTAGGTATTTTGAAACAGACCTGGCAATTTGTTTTCGTAGCCGCGTCTTTATTCTCGAAGGTAAAATGTCGAGAGATCCTCCACTATATTACTAAAAGGAGAACAAAATGGCGGTTTCCCCGGTTTCATTAAAATAAAAACATCGGACCATTAATAAAAGGAAAAAAGATTAATGTCGGCCCGAGCACAATACGTAATAAATTAGACTTGGGGATATTCAGAAGGGAGACCGGCCCTGGCCGCCATCTTGAATCTCAAACGCTCCTGATTGGCTGCCGAGCTTACTAATCAATATTACACCGTTGCGTTCAAATCGGCGTAAGGTACGGGTCCCCGTCTGTACTAAATATACCTTATGCTATAGGCGTAAGGTTGATAATCCATTGTAGCTACATTCACTGTATACATCGTTGTTATAATTCAAATTAGGAACTCGACTGTACGTTAAACAAAACGTGTAACTGATATATAAGGTGGGAAATGTTTTGTGATTCGAACAAATGTATTCGAAATTCAAAATTGTAATTTGGATAATACATTCGAATCTATTCACGTTATTTAGACTTGAAACAGCCGCAGATTTTTTTAAGTAGGTTTTTTTTAATTGGGAAATGTTTCAATTAAAAAGCCAACGTGACAAACTTAAAAAAATCTAACAGACTAGAGAAGGAGATGATCGGGTTCATTTCTCATTGTTGTGGGGGATTCTTTCGTCCTGTTTTAATTACCCTCTGTAATGGATTTTTTTATCAGCAGATCTTATTGCTGCCTACCTGCTAAGAGTTTCAGTTAATGAGAAAGCCTAATCTAACAAAAGAATCTCGTACCTACCTGTCTGATCGTTAATCTAGTTCTTAAAATACTGTAAGAGGTAGAGGCATGTTACATTGCATCCGACTTGGACCGACGTCGAGACATGTCTCACTCCCAAGGTACCGTAGAATGACAGCTGCGCTGTCAAGTTTCGCGCCGTATGTGAGTCACCGGTTGCCCATTGCAGGAGAGGAGGGCAACCCATCTATATCACAAATTTACGGATGGCACGGGCGTTGGTGGTAGTTAGAGGGCTCGTATTGCTCGTTTGCCTCATAGAATGCTCCGTAGACAGGTAGAGAGTACCTACCTACATGGAAGACCAGCAATTGCCATATGCTACAGGATGCAGTAGCACCTGCCTATAATCTTCATTGGGACTGTACACTCGTAGGTCTTAAGGTCAAACAAAAAGATCGATTAAAACTCGCGTTAAAAAACAAACAGGTGTCTTACCTTTTTATAGTACCTACAGGGAGCAAACCCGTGATCTGAGCCCTTTGACGACTAACGACGCCTGTATACATCCGTATTGGTGTCATGCGAATGCGTTGTACTGCCGTCCTCCCCCTCCCCCAAAGAGGTCTGTACCTTTTTTTTATGACGCGGAGAAACGCATTTGGGCGCCTTCACTGGCCCTGGGTGGGGTCCAGTGGTGTGTGGGGCTCGCGGGACATTATATAGTGCCGAATACCCACAAAAACCATTGCGACTGCCACCAGTGCCGACTATAGTGAGGTGCCCCGAAACAGCAAATCGTCAGGGCTCCTCGACGGCAAGTCAGCCCCCGAAGCGACCGACGCCATCTTCACAGATGGGGTTGTCCCGCATCACATGATAACCCCACCGACTTTGGGACAGTGCAATGGGGTGAGGTTCCCTTCCTCGGCGCTTGCCCCGTGCGCAAAAGCGCCGCCAATTTTTCTCCTTTGTCCCCTCTTCTTATAAGAGGGGTACAAAGAGCTATACCTACTCGAGCTCTTTAGTCCCCTCTTCCTATAGGAGGGGTACTAAGAGCCGCCAACTCCTCGGTTCAATTGGCTTCGCCCAAGGTGTCTCGGATCACCCCAGGCTACTGAGCCCCACCGCCACGACAAGGCTTGAGCCGTGGTGGGGAAAGAGGCCTATACCTAGTTGATATTGAACACATCGCACTACAAATTCTGCAATTTATAAACATTGGCACCTACCCAGCGAAGTTGACCACGGCCGTAACTCCTGCTGCAACATCAGCAAATATATTATAATTAAAAGCATTCAAATTTCACAGAGAAGATGCCGAGATGGCGTCTACCTGGAAACACGTGGTAAAAATTTATATAATCAAATGTAAAACAAATCTTACTTCACAAGTGTAATGTGCGTTAATCGGAATAACTGAATAATTCAAAACATTCGGGCGGTGGTAACCTGTGACATCAGGACTTCAATGAACTCCATCCATCACCACGGACGCTGTGAAGCATCTGAAACGTGAAGCTGGTTAAAGAAATTATGGACCATGGTTACATCGATAAAGATATACTATTATCTAGTAGAATCCGCCCCGGATTCGTCTGTGAATAATAATCAAATTCTACACTAATACTTGCCTCGGTAGTCGCTCTGCTCATGGTTGAAAACCGCATGAAAATCCGTTATGTAGATTTAGAGAAAATCTATTACGTACACGAGGGACTTTGTTCCATATATAGTATCATCATTATCAGCCCTTATCAGCACAATATATAGTATAATATAGTATTTTTATTGTAATTGACAGGTGTCTGCATCGGATCAATAAAGCCTAGAGATGCATGCTCATCAGCCGTCTAACTCTTGTTTGAACGTTTAGCACTCAACTGCAACAAGCGGGCGTTCAAAAAATATAAATTTTACATATTTTTTCATTTTTAATTTTATCTCGACCCGCGATACTTCAGACATGCCATTAGCGCCTTTTATCTGAGCAGGTAGGTGTGCAAAAAATCGTCTGAGAGGTGGCTGTGCAAAAAACAGCCCCGACGTAATTGGGCGGGCGATCGATATCTGCATAGGTTTTTTGTGCATCATTAAAGTCATTTAGGTAAATATGGCGGTCTGGCGTTCAGGTTGTAGCCGAGATACCCAATGCATCCTAGGTGTTAAATACTAAGCACCAGTTGATATACGTAGGAGGCTAACCTCTTCAAGGTAACAAATTATCTTTTTATAAAATGGGAGGGCAAATGAGCAATCGGTGCCTTTTTACAAATACCGACGACCATGAACATCCACATAATTATTATGCCGATGCGTTGCCCTCCTTCCCCCGCCCTCAATGGGCCACCGGCTACTCACAAAACACACGAAACGCAACACTGAAGATGTCACTTTAAGGCGGTAATATGTGAGCGGGAGGTACCACCCCCCGTTCGTGCCGGCCCAATTCCTTTACATAGGAGGGTGTAGTGTCATGCACTATGCGTAGCACTACCTCCTCCTATGCAGCATGGCACTACCTCTCCCTATCTGAAGAAATTGTAACGGTTCTCAGAAAAACGAGATTAACGTATGTATATTGTGGCTCGTCGGTGACAACGTTTTAAAGTTTCAAGTGATTATTTCTTTATCAAATCAAATATAGTATCTTTTATTTTATGACTAGTATCATCATCATCATTATCAGCCCTTATCGGTCCACTGCTGGACATAGGCCTACTTCAATGAACGCCAAGACGGCCGATCTCCTCGCATCCATCCCGGACCGGCTACTACATGGAGGTCGTCATCCCACCTGGTGAACGGTCGACCAACACTTCGTGTGACCAGCCCATTGCAACTTCAGCGAGCCTTTTCGGATACTTTAGTTCTCTGCCTTATGACTTCGTTACAAATTCTGTCGGACAGAGAAACACCCAACATAGCGCGTTTGATTAGTAACTTGCCTTAAAAAAAAAAACATCGGTTTTTTTCGGATGGTTGTTTCTTTTAATGGTTCATGGTTAAAATTTTGAAATTCCACGCACCAACATAAAAATGGTTTCTTAGTAACAGATAATGCACCTGTAGAAAAGTGTATTTTCTGATTATTCTGTCCGACCTATGGTCACTGGTGCTTACCATCAGCAAAACTAACCGCTCGTTTGTGCCCTTAGCAATCCTCCTCCTTATGTCGTCTCCTCATTGCTGAGGGTCGCGACTCCCGCCACGGACTTACCCTTTTATGACGATACGCCGTCGGTTGCCAATTCCATCTACGCTCATGAATTTTCTTGTCTAGTGTTGTGAATTCTTCCACTGGGTTGTTTCCCCTTAGATCTTGCCTGTGGCCAAGTGCTTTTTGAGATTTCCGTCTTTGCGGGCAAAGTGACCAAAATATTTGAAGTCTTTTTGTTTACTGATGGAGGACGGGCTGTCCCTTGTGTCTCCAGATGTCTGTTCGTTTTGCCCTCGGAATCACAGACACAGAATTATGTTGGTACCCAGGTGTTATCGCCACAAAAAAAGGTCTCACCTGTGGAATTATTTCGCCATAGCATATTTGGTAAATAGGCAACTAGTGTACTGTCACTTGCAAACTTTAGACGTGAATAAAAGATGGACGAAACGCTACAACGTGACAACTGTAAGAGGTAGTGCATTTGATAGGCACGACCGGGAAGGTACCTCTCGCTCACATGATACCGCCGTAAAATGACACCTACTGTGACGCGTTTCGTGCGGTTTGTGAGTAGCCGGTGGCCCATTAGGGGTGAGTGAAAGGGAGGGAGACGCATCGGCATAATTATGCTGATGTTGGTGCGCGTCGGTAGGCAGGCATTCACTTCTTCTCTATTATTTATACATTCTCTGTTATTACCGGCACAAGTTTGTTCTATTACTTGCTGCGATGGTTTATCGTTCATTTTAACTGGATGAGAAGATCACACGTAGACCGTCGCCCGGCGTGTCTTATACCTAACCGATGAAGCTGCACTGGCACTTCCGTCAGCATGCCTGCTGTATGATGGAGATGAGAAGATCACACGTAGACCGTCGCCCGGCGTGTCTTATACCTAACCGATGAAGCTGAACTGGCACTTCCGTCAGCATGCCTGCTTTATGATGGAGTAGAGAAGATCACACGTAGACCGTCACCCGGCGTGTCCTATACCTAACCGATGAAGCTGCACTGGCACTTCCGTCAACATGCCTGCTGTATGATGGAGATGAGAAGACCCGTAGATTAGGAATCAGCGGCGGGCCTTCAGAGCAGTAGACTAACGTCGGTACTGAGAGCAGTGGACCAACGCGGCTGAGGATACAGATTGCATACTTTCAAGTCGCAGGACTCGTTTACAAACCCTGTGATCTCGATGTTCTTTTTTATAATATAGGGGGACAGACGTGCAATCGGAGCCTTTCAACCGACGCCCAAGAACATCAGCATAATTATGCCGCCTTCCACCCCCTCCCCTCCTCTCCAATGGGCCATCGGCTACTTACAAACCGCACGAAACACGACACCGTAGACACGACACCGACACTTCACTAAGGTATCAAGTAAACGAGAGGAACTTCCCCGTCGTGCCGGCCCAATTCTGTTACATAAGAGGATGTAATGTCATGCACCATGCATGGCACTACCTCCAACTACGCAGCGTGGCACTGCCTCCAACTACGCAGCGTGGCACTACCTCTTTCATAAAGTTCGTTGAAGTGTTCAAGTCAAATAATTTAAACCGGCCAAGCGCCAGTCCGACTTGCGCATGAAGGGCTCCGTACAATCTAAAAAAAAACACGTTTCTTGTACGGGAGCTCCTAAATAATGATTTTATTCCGTTTTTTAACATTTGTTGTTATAGCGGCAAAAGAAATACATCCTCTGTGAAGGTTTCAATTGTCCTGCTATAACGGTTCTGTTCGGTATGAGATACAGCCTGGTGACAGACGGACAAACTGACAGTGGATTCTCAGTAGTTAGGGTAGGGATACATTTTCTACCCTTCGAGAGAATATCACTATAGATTGCTTTTTAAAGGAGGTTTCGATTGTAAAGCTTCTCTCACAAATGCTTCGGTCTATTAGCCGTGCGATATGAGCAATCATGTTATTTGTTACCGAGGAGTCTAATAAGAATAATCTTAGGATCAGCTTATTTTTCAATTAGTCCATTGACATTTGACAGATTTCGCTCAAAACTCCCAAACGCTTTGATTGTCTGAATGACAGTACAACCTGATCGAACGTACGAAAGTACACACACTAACTATACGTTTGTTTATAAGAAAAAACGCGAGCTCACGCAAATGAGTAGAAAAATGTAGTCTCGTCTGACTAGCATAGAGCATTGTATAGAAACCGCTGATCGGCCATGACTGGCGGCCATCTTGTGTTGTCACGCTGACTTGAAATGTCCGCCGGACGCAGCGAAAGTGTTTATGGTTTATAATGACGGAACTATTTGAAATTAGAATAAGTTGAATTTCGAATGTGAGAATTTCAAATATTCTCGAAAAAAGAAAGCATTATTCTATTTTTAAATTCTTCATTTGTTCTGGCCAAAATAAGGGAAGTGAGTACCTACTTACCTACCTATATGGTACTTTCCCACAAAAATAATAGTATGTAGGCAATTAATAAATATCTACCCACCTAGTAGAGTAGACATACCTTCCTATGTGTAACTATCTACTTCCATTCATGGATGGGTCTCCAAACTGCAACTCACTATTCAGTGATAAGTGAGTCATCTAGACATCTTTGATCATAATTTTTACTAGATTTAGATCCTTGGCGAAACTTCGTGATCCTTATTATGTATTTAAATCCCACAATATAGCGGATTCCAGAGTCCAATTAAAACGAATCTTGTTTCTGTAGATAAAATTTCAGAGTTGTGTCCGACAGACGTATTTTGATTAATTTTATATACCACAAAGGGATTCAAAGATACGGACTCATTTAAATTCTTCATACATCACAAAAAGTATATAGCGCACTGAGCGAACGCGGCGCGCTTGCTCGCACGTACACGCACGCGCGCGCCCGAGTGGGACGGCCAATACCGGTTAGGTAAGGCCCCGCCCACCGCCGCTATAGGCTGACACCATAAAAAACCCAAGACGGAGTAAGGGAGAAAAAGGTACCATTATACAATCCGCCTGTCGGGAGACGAGTCCTGTGAAGTGTTTGGTGCAGGAATAGTGTTAGTGTAGTGTTTTTGTGTATTTTTGGTGAGTTTTTTAGTGCACTATTTTTTTTGGCAAGATTTTACCCTGGGGGATTAAAGGAGGGATGACGAGTGAAGTTGTATGTCATTAGATTTACCCCAAGGGGAGTGATATATTTTTTTAGATTTAATTTAGACCGCAGATATCTTTGTATTGGTTCTAGAATCTGAAATGTTTATTCATATTTTTAATTAGTGAAGATAAGTATGAAAGGATAAAATACATGCTTACAGGGTTAAACCTTGCTTTATATAAGTACCAACACATCGGATTGTTCAATATGTAGGTGTCTAGTACTTCTATACTGGATGCCTGCATATTGAATTGGTCAACTAGTTGCAAAACCAAACCGGCGTGTTTGTTTGAAGAGAATAAGGAATGCGGAGGTGGTAATGCAGGTGTGTCGGGATCGTGATATATGCCACGTTCTCTCTGCCTACCCATTAGGGAACTGGCGTGAGGATGTGTTATTGTTGTAGTTGAAAAATGTTACCTAGGTAGATAGTAGGTAATTTTATTAATTACCACGAGTTAATTATTTTAAGCAAACCTTAAGTAGTATTAAAACTATATCATGGCTACCGCGAAAAGTTGCCTAGGTTCAAAGTTTTAAGATAAACTATAGGTTACTAGCTACCTACCCACCTGCTTACCTACGTAGGGCAAAACATGGCGTTCTCCTATTTGATTGGGATGGCAATTTGATCATACAGAAATGGGGTGCACGACCGACGGCTTGCTATGCCTTTGTAGACGGGTGAGGGCTACCTAACAACGCTCTGACAGATCAGAATCTGGACAGATCTAAACCTGAGCCTGGGTGAAGCCACTGAATAATGTCATTGTTGCATCATCTAGTTATTAACTGCACAGGAATAAATCTCCCACACATGAAGATATTGCCGTGCGTCTGAACAGTTCAGGGTGGCAAATAGGGCCAGAGGCGTATCTGCGTTTTCCGACTGTGAAGTGGATGGTTATAGCGTCGATAGCAACCTAAGATGCCTTCAAGCGAAGGCTCTTTATGTCTAGGCAATAAAAATAATTTACTTTCACATGAATTCGTGTCTTGTACGGTTCACTGGTTAAGGCAATCAATCACTAATCCGAGGCGCGAAATTTTCCTGAGATACCTCATGTATTTGACTGCCAAAACACAAACTTATCACCCCAAGGAGTTGCGCTTTGGTCTTTTTAATAAGTGTGTTCTCTCGGGTCGTGTTGGATTGCGTTTCCATTTGAATGTATACATGAGGGAGTACATTCTACGGTGGATTTCAGTGACGGTGCAAGCCTGCTCAGCGCATAGGGGTATAGACAGTGCAGCTGTGCCTCACCCCTGCACTATGCGAGTACTGCGCAGTTAGCTTAGATTAAGCCTCATCATCATCATTATCAGCCCTTGTCGATCCACTACTGGACATAGGCTTCTTTCAGTGAGCGCCAAGACGGCCGATCCCCTAATACTCGCATCCATCATGGACCGGTAACTACACGGAGATCATCTTATCACCTGGTGAACGGTCGACCAACACTTTGTTTTCCTAAACGTGGCCTCGACTCCAGAACCTTTTAAGCCTCTGCAGCCTGAAATTGTTCAGCAACTGTGTATGATTTGAAAACTTTGATATGTCCTCTTCCTGGGGTGCCGAGGAGGTGGCGACTCTTTGTACCCTTGATGAAATTAAGCTAATCTAGGATTGGAGCTGGTTTCCCTTCTGGGTTGCAGAGATCAGATGGCGGTCGCTCTGTGTAAAAACTGGCGCCCTCGTCGAAGCCTCTAAATTTGGTAGCTTACACTGATATCATTTGATATAAAAACGGGATACGTACCTAAGGCTATGGCAAAGAAAGTAATAATTGTTCGCGTTTGCACCCGCCTCATATATATACCGACCGCTCAATTTTTCTGGATGATATGCAGCTCTTCCAGATTGCATCATATATCTGTGGCATATTTAAACCGAATCCGCTATTAGTGGCGTGAAATAAAAACAGACTCAGATTTATAATGTTGGGACATATTCATATTCTGGTACTTTCGGTTCCTTCACAGCCTCGAGGCCCAGTGGAGAACTAGGGCGTCGGAAGTCGTGATAATGATTTCTTAAATTTTAATAACATGTGACATCAGGACATCTGTCATCTCAGTCCACCCGCGGCCATGTCGGATTTAGAGCTTCTGGGACACCGGTATTGCAGAATAGTTAAATACACCGCCGACATAATCTGTCCAGGTAGATTTGTTAGGACGTTCTGCGAGTATGCACATTCTTAACTTCATCAGTATTTAGTTACAATATCTCAAAGTAAAGACCTTCAGTTGAGTCTTGAGACCCTGGTGATAATCATTATATACACAATATATTCAAAAATACTATAGGTACTTTGGACAAAATTTGCCACGGAATCGGTAATAACATAAAATAATAACATCGACGTAATGTAATGAGCTGGACTTTCGAAAGGTTTGGCTCTATCTAGCTCAAATTAGAGTAGTGTGGAAGAGAGTACCGAGGCCTTGCCTCTTGCCCAGCAGAGGGACAAACCAAGCTATTAATTCTCATCATCAACTGCCGAACGACGTCCAGAGGCTACTCATAATGATAACAATTTATTTCAAAAACAACAAATCCCTTGGGGCAGTTTTTACGCAACCGAAACCGCGGGGCGCGGCTAGTATGTACTTAGGTAGGTATTCGTGTTGTCTGTAGGTCACACGCGACCCTACCCGCGACCTCTATTGTCCGTCCCACGCCCACCGACAGGTTTCGAGAGGTTCAAAAAAGTGGTGCTTTTTGTACTGCTATTGATAAATGCGTTCCGAGAAGAGTTTAAGAGGCCATTGTGTTTCATCATGATCAGAGCCCATCCAATATATAACAATAGAGATAAAGTTTTAAGATAGCCCATTGGAAGTGAGGAGGAAAGGAGGGCAACGCTATTATCCCAATGGTCCAGGAGCAAATTTATTAGGTATAGGTATACATGTAAAAAATATAAGTATATCTAAAAATAACAGCGCCCCGCGGATCCACTCGCGGAATTCGCCCGCCACCAGCTCCTATTGGTCGTAGTATTATTGTATACCCATAGGTATATAAAGGCTATAATAGCCTGTAACCCACCTTTGGTTAGTGGGCTGAAGACTAAAAACAGCGAGCGAATTTTTCAGATCGGCCCAATAGTTGCGAGCAAAGAAACAAAAAATCTTCATCTTTATTAAATTTGTAGATATGAATATTCACAACAGGACTTTACAGGTCCCTTTCGGAACGTCACTGGGGAACTCGATCGGATCAATTCTAGCTCGAGTTGAAAACTGGCCATTTTCAATTTAATGCTAGGCGTAGTCTTAGCCACGCGTCGCCGCGTGCTGAGATAGTACATTCCAATTTAAATCGCCCCCGATGCAGTCAGTTTTAATTCTCGTCGGTCGTGTTCAATATTAAAAGACAATTGTTTCTAATTCCGACGCCATCTTGATCCAATCTCATGATACGTCCGTCCCTGTCGCACGCTCTCTCGAGCTAACAGGCTGGCCACGAGTTTGGTGAGGATTTTGTATTCAGCTTTTAAAATAAGGGGATATATTTTTGCTACTTTATTACTAGGTAGCTGATACAGGTATGTCGTACATACGAAATTTCTGATTTTTTTCTATATAGAACCTATTTTAAAGGCACCGGTGCCTTTTGATGACTACCGACGCCCACGAACTTCCACATAATTCTCCTTCCAACCCCCCCAATAGGCCACCGGATATTCACAACCCGCACGAGATGCGACAATGAAGATGTCGAGAGAGAGAGAGAGAGATGTGATGAGAGAGGGACCTCCCCGGTGATGCCGTTATAATTCCGTTGCATAGGAGAATGTAGTGTCATGCACTATGCACGGCACTACGTCCTCCCATGCACCATGGCACTACCTCTTCCTGAATGTTAGTGTTGAAAACTTTTGTAACAACAACACATCTCAACACCAGTTCATCATCTATAATGGGGTAGGAATATATTATTAATAGAATAAACTTCTAAAACCTATAATATTAATGTCCTCCTCCTAAATTTTCATGGATTCCAGCTACGGCCATCTAGAGATCTATAGATAAAATCTAAGATAAAGTGAGTTCAGCGTAAGGGAACATCTAATTTGATGGGTTAGACATGTGGTATTCAAACTCGAAGAGAGAAAAGTATGTCTGTCGGATTTTGGTGTCGGCGTCCGAGTGCATCTCATTCATAATGTACATAATAATAAAGGGTTGTTGTCTGCACTTAAAACGTATAACTTCTGAACTTTCGAAGTCTTAACAGAAATGCGGTATCACAATCTTGAAAATTTGCTATAATACGACTGCAATATTTAACGATAATCGTATCCGATTCCTTTTTAGTTCGCCGATAGAAGGATTCAGTTGAATGTGCTTTTATTCACTTACGACTTTGGGCGTTTAACAACAATTTAACCCCAGGCCCTAGTGGCGGAGCCCAATATAACAAAACAGCGTTGAAATTCTTATGTAACTCCACATGTATCATTAATTTTTTTGTCATGGTCACCCCAGTTTTTGTTCACATTTCTCCCAAATTAAAGAACAGGACGGAGCTAGTATTCCGTCCCTGTCTCGCTTTGTGATGCCGCCTAATCGTGCGGTCGGAATTTGATGTCTTTGGGTTTTTTGTCGACGGTTTTATGTAACATGTTTTTTTTTATGTAACATGGTGGATGATTTGTGTTTGAATTTTTAAATTTCGAATGTTTAGCAAGAGATACCAAACAGTAGAAATGGACAGAAATTGGGTATTAACGTAAGAAGTGACGAGAGATCTCTAGTAGTATGCCCTACGTCCAGGTAGGTACTATTAAAACGAACTTGGTCCATCATCTGTCACCATTGTTCCTTCTGTGTCGACGGCAACAACCACTGAGCCTTTGATATGAATATGGGAGCCCGAGGGAAAAGCTAAAACAGTCTTGAGATAAACAGAATAAAATAGTAGGAACAATAGGAAGCAATTCCAATTTCCTACCACATTCAAAAATAAGCACAGAACAAGATTATAATGACTTACATATACCAGACGAGAAAAGCGTGTGGCTAGGGATAATGAATCCTATTACAATATAACTCAATAATTAGCATATAATTCGTTATCATTTAAGATATATATTGTATTTTAGGTATGACAAAATCGCTAGTAGGCAATTTCACCTCACCTACTTAGGTACTGATACTATGTTCGTACCGGGGACCTTATTTAAACATTTATACTTTAACTTCAAAATAGGTATATCCATCTACTCTTGGGGGGTAACATCAACGTGTACGTGGGTACCTTCCGTTGATGTTAAGCTTACACGAATGTTACGCGTTGCAATAAAATTTTATCGCGGTCCTTATAGTATCATTACTTTTTTGGAGTCACTCTAATACTTTAAAGTCATTAGACTATTTGAGCCCGTACGACTTTTTAATGTCAGGGGCACTGCATAGTTCCATATGCGACCACAAAAACCCGATTATGAATAAAGAAGCGGGTTCTTAGTAATGTCATAGCGTTACAGAGATACAACAACACAAGCATACGCACTACGGGTGCAAGAGTGATCATCGAAACACAAACAATATACACATGCAATACCAAAACAACACTTAAAAATACAATCGCATCGGATGATCTATAAATAGATCAATGATCTATAGATCAATTCACTTTCAGAGGCGAGCGCGTGACGGCGCAGTCATTGTCAAGGTTGTACTTTGTTTCGGCACTTGTTGGCTTATGTAATGTTTGCCCGAATGCGTTGGCGAGGGGAGTGCGGTGTTTGCCTGTTGTTTGGCTATAAAATTCCTTCCGGTCATGATCCTCCGTGAGCCAAGCGTTCTTGTCTGTGCCGAGGTCGTGTCCGCTACCGCGCACGAGCTGCCACTGGGGAGCTAACATTGGGGGAGGGATCCCCCGTTCCCTCAGACCATGATAATAATTGTTAAATTAGATATTATAAACACTCATATAGGGATGCCTTCCTCCCAACTGCGGAAAAGTGGGGAGTCAGTCGCCCGAAGAACACTCATAACAATCTTATGAAGCTGTATTGAGCTGCTCTTCGCTTCTTTCATGTTCCAAAAAATACACCCCTAGCCAATACACAAATGACTACTTTGTGTAGCATCATATTACTTAAATACTAGTAACACAATAAAAGTACTTTTCTTTAAAGAAAATGTAATAAATTTTGCAGTTGGTTAAAAAGGCGTTTATTTACTTAACGTATATTCTAATAACCTAACGACGAGACAAACGCGTGATCGCGCATCACTTGAGCAGCAAAAACGCGCTCGCCTCCGAGTGCGGCCGGCTACGTCAGCGGGTTTTATCCGTGGGTTTTCCTCCGGTCGTCCACGTGCCAGCAGCGCCTCGTCCGCTTCACCTCGTGAGTTATGTTAGCCTGGTCTTTTACGTTAGACTAAAGTGTATTCCTGTTAGAAGCGATCCGCCGCGGCTTTGCTCGTGAATAAAACAGGGGCCGGCTACCTTAACAAATCACAGAACAATCCGTTCAGTGATATTGTGAAAATCCATCGGACATCCATAACGTTCTTAATTACAGGAATAGATAGATGGGAAAGATTGTATGGATATAGGGATGTTTGTTACTCAACCAAGACCAAAACTATTGAAACAATTTTGACGAAATGTGGTAATGTAGGTACCAGGATAACATGCCTATCTAACGCTGACTAAAAATACTGTTTCTTTTTATTTAAACCATTTGAATTTTATTTAAACCATTTGAAATGAAGTTTTTAAAGCTTGTACCTGCAATAAAACCAACAGGTTTTCCTCATTTGAATTGCACGTTGTTGTAGGCTCTGATTGGTGATGCGTGAAGTGTCGTTTTTTTACTCGCCGCAAGGGGGAGGATGTGTGGGGGAGGGGTAATTGATTGGTTTTTGTGTGTTTTTTACATGCGAGTCTCGCGTTGGTTGTTTCGGAAATGGGTATTTCTAGGTATATTGCGTTATGCGGTCCACGTAGGTGATTCAAGGTTTTCCTTTCGATGTTTCTTGTGTTCTAGGTACGTTAACTACAGATTCTTTAATGAAAGCACTAAGGTGCCATAAAGCAATTAAGGCACCAAAATATGTTTTTAAACATGACAATATCATTCTATAGCAAATTCAAGATATGTTATTATAACTTCAGTCATTAGGTATTAACAAAAATCAAGGAAATCGTAATTTTAGTGGCCGACCGTCAATCTATTCTACATTGAACCTACTATACATTGTACTACTACAAGTTTTCAGAGAATAGCTGACTATGTTAACGGTATTTATTTTTTTTAAATCGTCCAAAAGTATAGGTAGGTATTTAAAACCTACCTCGTAACTTCTACGTCTGGTCAACCTACTCTTGGCAGAAGCTAGCTTTCGATGATTGCTTTGTTGATATGATAGGTACGGTACACAAATTTTTGAAAAATAGTTTTAGAAATAGCTTATCTGAAAGAGTTTATTAGGTAGGAAGTGTACAGTATTTTAGGTTTCTATATATGGGGTAGGCGATAGGTATTGCTAGTTGCACATAGAAAACGCGAATTGTTATTTTATACTAGCTATTCCGGCAGGTGTTGTACCGTCATAATTACAGAATTTTTGCCGAAACAGGGTAACACAACCCTGTCTTTAAACATTTTCGAATCATTTTTCAAACATATAGTATACACAAACATTGATCCTGGCATACGGAATGCAAAAGGAAATTGTCAAATTACTATCAAATTCGGTAAAGTCGTTGTTTGCTTATATTTTTCATTTGTGTACATACACAGTGTTAAGTATGTATCTGCCTACGTATAGATAAAAAATCCATTACTAAAATAATTATGCTAACGTTGAAGAATATTAGAAGCATCACAGTTTACGTAAAGAAAGAACCGTTGTACCAGGCTACCATAGCTCAGCAGGTGGTGTAGCCGCTGATAGGGAATGTCCCATTGGACATGGAGTTGGTTAAAAATCGCAAGAACGGTATTCTTTTCAACCCTTTGAATGCTGTTTGCATGCGTTCTTGTTAATTTGAGTGGTGAGACTGAGTGAGGTATCAGTAGGTTACAAAAATATATTAGATAGCCTATCTTAAATGTTTATTCTATTTTTTTTAGAAATAGTATCCTAAATATATTAGACTAGGCATTGTTCGTGACTTCGTCCATGTGACTAGAAGAAAAACCGTGCAAGAGTTTGTATTTTTGTGTTATTCGGTTACATGAGCTACAACATTGTCAAGCTGCATCAAAATCCGTTCAGTAGTTTTGACGGGACGGGGTTTATGACAGAGTCTATGGGCTTAGGTTATGAATTCGCTGAAAGGGATTTTTTATGTCTAAGAGGATTGTAAGAGGGTTGGAAATGTTTATTATTTACACGAGTGAAATCACGTCGCTTTAATATAACAAGTGTTTAGGACCTTTATTCTAACACCAATCTTTAACCCTAAGTGACAATTTACTGTGTAGTCTGTGGACGTTACACACCTAGATGCTTTTATACGAGAATGCAATTAAAACGAATATAACACTAGCTAAATACAGGATCACATTTTAATGTCATTTAAAAGGGATTATTATTCCGGCTTGCCGTATTTTTTTACCCCGAGATAGTTATTAGCTAACTACACATAATCCAATAAAGTGGCTAAACATCTTACAAGGGACTCTTACAAGGGACTACTACTCACTAAGAGCACATATTACCTGCCTCACATTATAATCATAGCAATTTCGCACACCCATTATTCCGCTTGACCGTATTGGCCACCGGACTTAACCCTTTCAACGCTTAGACGGTTTTGACAGGTTGACAATGGGGTATTTTTTATCTTAACATTGGAAGAATTCTCCGAGCGATACGCTCACGTCGATTCACAATTGTTTAAGACTCAGGTATGTCACATTCGCAATATATAAAATTGATAAAGACAATGAAATACCAAACTACTTATTACACTTTCTGCTGTTTATGGATTTTATTTAATCCTTTATATCGGAGCCTTTTTACAACTGCCCACGCATATTTAGCCTGCACTGTGATTAAGTCGATACGGTGCCCTCCTTTCTTCCTCCAATGAGCCACCAGCGACTCACAAACCGTAAGAAACGCGACACCAAAGACGCTACTCTACGGCGGTGTCCTGGGAGCGAGGACCTCTTCAGTCTTGCCGGCCGAATTCCGCTAGCACTACCACGTACTAAAGTACAGTACGTTGCTGGTCTGAAGTGGTTCTTCCATCGGTCGTTTTGAGCAACATACAGAAATGGCCTCCTAAAAACTGTCGCCGTACAAAAACTATAGTTGATACGTTAAAAAAAGTTAAATCCTATGCGTGGTAGTCAGTCGCGGACAATGGGGATTATCTTTTATCCAAATGTGCCACCGAATTGCCCCGTCTGTCGAGAGGCGTTGAACCAACTGTAAGCGGTTAAGAGTATAATAGATATTAAATATAATCCTTTTATGTCACGTGGGCCACCGTTAGAGCTAATCCGCCCAGTTAAGTGCTTATAGTATTTCTTTTTAATTGAAGAATATATTGTGATAAATGGAAAAAATTACAAGTCGTTTTAGTAGTGCCCTTCTCAGAGTGGTTCAAGTTTAGCTATTATCTAAAATTAGGACTAGCGGCCGGGGTAGTGAGTTCCAATTGAGATATTCGAAGAGATAGAGAAGAGTTTTTTTAATAGCATAAGGGGGCAAACGAGAAATTGGAGCCTTTTGATGACTGCCGCCGCCAATGGACATTCGCATGATTGATACGCGGATGCCTTCCACCCCCAGTGGGCCACCGGCTACTCACAAACCGCACGAAACCCTACGTCGTTACAAAGTGAGCGAGAGGTGAAGTACCTCAATAATCAAATACGGCCCGGTCGCGCTAGCTCAATTCCGTTGCATACGAGGATGTAATGTCACGCACCACGCATGGCACCTCTTCCTAATAATTTAAAGTTTTACTAAAGTATCTCTTGGCACACCTGAGGGTTAACAGATCCCACCTAAGGACACTCTTAATGTATGGTATCGTGTTTTATTCATCATTGATAGGATGTAAATACCACCAGGTCTTAAAAGGTACTCGAATTGGTTTACCGTTAAAGATCGGGCTACGCTTACTATTTGTATTGCCTTAGATGAACAGCCATTATTCTGTGATGTTCACAAACAGTAACAATTAACGGTTAAATGAAACAGCCGCAACAAGGGTTACTGTGCAACTCACCCTTCTTTTGTTACATTTACAGTTAGCTCATGCAAATTTTACCTAATTCTAACTGGCCATTGAACAGTGAGAGAAACGGTAATAGTGATTTACAAGCAGTTAAAATTTTGCGATATATAAACAATAGTTGATTTAGTGCTTGTTGGGGACCATCAACAATAAAATATTTTGGCAGCGTTCGTGTTGGCAGACGTAAATCACGTTGCTTTCAATTGCTTAATGTTAACAGACACAAGAGAAAGCGCAGCGTCGTGTAAAGAATCTGCATTTCAACTAATACTTATATCTAGATCTTTTTTAGGTGTAGCTTAAGAACCCAATCTCAGGCAAGCAAAACAGGTTATAGGTTAACTTACTAGGGATATAAATCTATTATTATTGTATTACCGGTTTAATGTGACACCTAAGGTGTCACTCTTCGTGCGGTTTGTAAGTAGCCGGTGGCACCTGACGGGGAACTGAAAAGTAAAGCAACACATCGGCATAATTATGCAGATGTTCGCGGGCGTCGGTAGTCGTTGAAATGTTCCTATTTCTCGTTTGTCCCCCTATACTATTAAAGAAGAGAATCTATATAATCCTAGACGTGCACTGGCTATTACGAGTAACGGGCATGTCCTTAGACATTCAGTACGTACGCGTTACTCTTATTGAAGGCAAATTGATAAGATACATTTCCATGATTATTAGTGCCTGGGGACAGGTCCCTGTTTCATGCCGATCCAAAATGTTTTATGTGATAAACATAGCCTAAATCAGGTGAAGAATTTTTTACAATAGATGCTGCAGCTTTTAAGTTTTGCAAAACTTATTAAAATTAAAAAAAAAACTGTTTAATGATAACGTCTTTGTCGACAGGTGAATACGTGATCCAAGGAGAACTGCCCGGAGAGCTGGTGAACGAGGAGTCCAGCTTCGATCTGCTCGAGGAGGCGCTGCAGCTCGTTGAGCTCGGGGACGAGGCCGAGTCCAAGGATGAACAACCAGAGGTAACAGCTTGTGTTACATGACGGGGCACTGATACTTGGAGTTGTAGGGACAGGTGACATTTTTGTGCCCATCTACTATAGGGTTAATTTCACTTAGTAAATTCATATGAATATAAAAGCCAAAACATTCTCTGCCTGGAAGGTATTCACCCTACTTTTAAATATTGTTCAAAATTTGAATTTAGATTATTAGAAGGGGAGGCAGACTAAAAAGAGACAGCAAATGTGGCTCACTGTCTCTCTTTTCTATTCATTTCTCTCGGCGCAATGCGCATGCGAGATCAGATGGATAGTAGTGCGAACTCTCGTCATCCTTCCTTTTTACCCGTCACGAACACTCACCGTCACAGATCTGCCTATAGCTTCCCTTCTCTATCTATTCATGACCTCAATGGATTTCGTCCGTTCACTGGCGACGGCCTTGCGACTTGTCACCGGTGTGACCAGACGGTTACGTAGGCAATTTTTGATCCGTGAGGTGCTGGTTAAAGAGTAGCGCACGTGTCATGATCATCTGGACGGCGTCCAGTGCCGTGGGCGCCCGTACCTACATCAGGTGATCCCGCTAGTGGGTCCCGCGTTGTGTACAGTTAGTCACGTCTCGCGATAAGCGCGGCCGCGACAGTTCGCTGCGCTCGTGAGGCAGATAACATCTGCGATGACTGATCAATGCGAGCCGCGGTTTGCGCTACAGAGGCCGCGGCCCGGTAAGTGGGGAGAGGGGGGAAGGTATCTCCAGCGGTCCAGATTCAATTATTTATGGTTCACTACTGATGAAGGGAAATGGAAATTGGAGCCTTTCGACAACCACCGACGCCCGTACTCATGCACATCTTTGTCACGCAGATGCATTGCCCTGCATTCCTTCTCCCCGCCGACGGAACACCGGCTACAAAAAGCGCACGAGCCCCGACGGCATATCTGGCACTTTGCTGAGGTGTCATGTGGGCGAGGGGTACCTCGCTGATCGTGCCGGTCCAGTTCCGCTGCAAAGCAGCAGGGAGCTATCTCTTGCTAAACGTCTGTTTCGTCTTACCGACATACCTGTTGGCTCGTGTGACGTTGCTCATGGTCACCCGACTGTTCGTCTGCCCCATGTCTCGTGCCCTTGTTCTCGCGCCATAGCACCAGCTATGGCCGCTCGTTTGCTCCGCTTAACCCCGTGGTGTGTGTTGTGCTACAGGCGGTAGAGGGCAGCAGCTCCGGTGCCGAGATGCTGCACCCGGCCATGCGCCACGTGCCGCACCACCCGCTCGCGCACTACCACAACCAGGTCAGTACCACTCCCAGACTCACCGGTACCGTCCGTCGTGTTTATTTATTTATTAGCACAAGAGCATACACGAGGAGACACTACAGTTGCCTAATTCGTCGTAATAGGCGACACAACAACAATTTGACACACACTAATTGACAATGACAATACATTTATAAAAATAGCTAGATATTTACTATACATTTACTACCAACTAGGTGATGATTATTTTCTAACATTGGCTTAATACTTTGCATAATCTGGAGCGGCGAGTTGTGAAATAGGTCCAGATCGATATTACTTTGTGTAAGATCGTCAAGCAAGCGCAGTGCGCGGGGCTGTGGCGCCTGTCCGGCGCCTGCCGTCCTGTAGAACCGTGTCGCCAAGATCTTCCGACGACGAGCATCTGGTGCATGTAGACCTGTCTCATTTAATGTTGCAATTTTTACTGATGGTGAAGATGAAGAAGAAGTGCAATGTTACGCCTTACTTCTAATCTGACACATCCCACCATCCCCAGGAGGAACGAACTGGGGTATATGGTAGGATAACCTACTGAATAACCGTGCGACCTATATATAGCCAACGAATGATTTTTTGTGAGTCTTTTCAATCATTGCAATATATTTCGTTCACATAAGCGTTATATAGGAGTTTTATGACAAATGTGGATTTAAAATGTTGTGCTTGACGAAGCAAAAACCCCAAACTTCATATTTAACAAACAAATACCCTGAATGTGGGTGTGGAATGTTAGATTTTCAGATATGTTTGTACCTAAATCCCTAATCGTGGCTACTCGTACTAAGCTGTGTCCCCCTAGGTGGTAATTTATAGATATTGATACAGGCTTCCGAGTAAAAGTAATTACTGCACACATTGCATTATTAAAAAATATATTGTTGAGGTTAAACCAATGAAATAATATGTCAATATCGGATTGGAGCATCTGTGCATCCGAATAACTTTTAACTTTATAAGAGAGCTTTAAATCATTTGCAAATAAGAAGCACGTAGCGTGATTAATTACGTTTGGTAACATGAGAAACTGTAAGGAACCCAAATTACTACCTTGACGTACGCCGGAGTAGACGTCGTGTGGCTCCGAGAAGTGCTCCTGGAGCTGTCCGTGCTGACGCCGGTCTCTCAGGGGACTGGCGAATAACTTGAGCACAGACGGAGTGAAGCCGACCAAAGCGAGCTCACTGAGAAGTGTATCTTCATCGATTACATCGAGCGCTTGGCGAAAATCAAAGTAAGCCGCGTCGACCTGCGCCCCATCAGCTGCTGCTGCTGTCACATGTCCAGAAATTAGTGCTCATGGAACGACCCGCCCGGAGGCCGTGCTGAATCTCGGGAAGTTGCTCTACTTGTTGTCTTATACGACATTCTAAAATCGACTCAAGCAATCTACCGAATACTGACAAATCCGCTATATGTCTAAAATCGCATACATCCGAGCTAGACTATTTCTTAGGGACAGGAACTACGCGAGATGTGAGTTCTTGTAACAAACGTTGAAGAGGTGGTGTAACGGTGCCAGAAGTATGCGCCTACAGTCTTTGTATTTTTGTGTACGGTGGAATACCATCTGGGCCAGCGGAACGTTTCGCTTTGAGTTTGTACAGCGCTCGCGTACTGACGCGTAAACAGACTTGAAATATTTCGCGTATAGATTGGCAGAGTCCTTCGGCGGTACCGCTTGCTCATTTTTTAACACGTTTTTTTTCACAGTTTTACGTTTAGACCTTACGTATTCCCATAAAATATTCGGCTCCCGCGTTATATTAAACTCCATATTAGCTTTGTGGAGCTCAAAATCGTCGTTTATATTTAATTTAACTAGTGCCCTGTAGTAAGAAAATAATTCTCGATATTGTTGACCATTTGTTCCTTTAAATAATTTAGGATAATTAGCTTTTAACCTTATGCTACGCGTCGTATCAATAGAGTACCATGGTGGATAAGTATATTTTGACTATTTTCTGATCGACTGTTAAATAGAACAAGACCTAAAGAACAAGTGCTGATTGTCGTTGCAGATTGAGTTAACTTGCTTAAGATCATAAAAATTTAGAACATTCAAAATTCATATTTAAAGACGCGGAGTTCAAATTGAAGTCACCGCAAATTAATATTTTATGTTTGCTATAACAACTACAAATTTATTCAATACAATGAAAAATCATAAAATAATCATTATCATTTGGTTTCGGAGGTATGTGCGTGCAGATTAAAATGCATATCAAATTATTACCTGCATTCAGACCACCGCAGACAATACCACTGTTCAGTGCTTCGTCAAATGGTACATCTATAGCATGCGGATCATATTTTAAATGTGCAATGACAGCTACCCCTCCCCCTCGACGATTACACCTTCTATCACACCTTAGCATACGTGATCTATTAGGAAGAAACTCCGAATCTGATACGCTGTCCGTAAGCCAAGTTTCGCTGATAAGGTGAACATCAGCAGTGGAAGCAGCAATCGCTGAACAAAAATTACGCAATTTTGTGCGTAAACTTCTCACATTTTGATAATACACAAACAGTTTACGACTTTTTATTTGTTTACGTATATTGCGGGTACTTGCACATTTACTCGTGGAGGCCGTTGACCGGCTCGGATGCGGAGTGGCCCCGCAATGCGCGTCTGATGAGCGGCCGCACGGCACCTCTTCGAAACCACTCAATTGTTTCCTTGTTATCCGGCCAGTTATCGGCTGATATAAAAAATATTTAACTTGCTTCGTGGTACCGTTATCACGAACGATGCGTTAATTTTAATTTGTATAAATTGATTGTGCTTTAATTTTAATTTCTTTGCTACGTACCCATCATAAGGTATTTTTCTAATTATATAAGTAGTGCTTCTTCTCTTGTGTCTGGTTTAAAAAAACACCTATGGATTTTCTTTACTCATTCCACTGTTTGAAGCTCACTGTCAAGAACGCCAACTAATCTTATAATTGCCTTTTGGCGATGACTTTTTTGCCGCGAGCGTTTAATGACTTTTTGCCACTCATCAACATTCATTATCACGATGTCTTCGACCTCTCGCACAGCACTGGACAGCGAGGTAGCGCTTTGTACCTGATTACGACTCATCTTGCAGTATCGCGGTTTACCTGGCCCCACACACATTTGCAGTTACCCGCAGCTGAAGTTGCCTTGAGACGCGCTTGTCGCACGGGGCGCTGTTGGTAGATTGCAATCGACTCAGTTACCCTCGGTGATTGAACGATATTTGACGTATTCTCATGGCACTCCAACTTTGAAATCACTTCTATTTGATGATTAATTAACAAGTTTTGCTCATTAACTTTACTTCCTGAGGTGTTCACATTCTGTGACACTATACTTATAGTCTAGTTGAAAGTCACGTGTTGGATTCTCAAGACTTTTTTGTGCCATCTCATATTTTTAATCGTCACAAAACACAGAGACTATTGTAATTTGTGCACTCGCTGCCGCTTTACACCACCACATACCACACTAACTGGTACCGCCAGTGGTATCTACCACGACCAGGTCAGTATCGCTACCATACTCACCAGTACCGCTAGTGGTATATACCATAACCTGGTCAGTCCCACTGCCACACTCACTAGTACCACCAGTGGTATATACCAGTACCAGATCAGTACCACTACCACACTCACTAGTACCGCCAGTGGTATGCACCACAACTTGGTCAGTCCCACTGCCACACTCACCAGTGCCGGTGATATATCACAACCGCGTCAGTGCCGCTGCCGTCACCACTAGCAGTGGTCGTCTCCGCTACCAGTACCAATACCGCCAGCGGAAGGTATCACAGCCGGATCAGCAGGGCGCGCAGCTGTTTCGACAATTCTAGTTGCTTAAGCGTATATTTTTCGCTTATATTTTTTTACTCACTTAATATTACAATTGTGCGGATGTTGGTGCGCATCGGTAGTCCCGTATAATATGAAACAATACGCTTAGATGTACCAGCCTCAGGGGTCCAACAATTTGTTACCAAATAATAATTCTAATGATGATGATAGATGACAAGAAAGTGACGTCCAATAAAATGCACAAAAAACTATCGATAGATGCCGAAATAAAATGGTAGTCGATAGTTATCTGAACACGGCCGATTAGGACGGACACAAAGGGTGACAAATGAAGCGCAGACAACTGATGCCACACACGGTGACGCGCTCGGCTCTCGTGAGTGATCATTTCTCAGGAACAAGTATTTTTTTTATGATAGGCACTAGTAGGAACCGCGCTCGCTTTTCGTGTTATTTTAATTAGAATTTTCTGGTGTTTCCATGTTTCTCAGCCCCTAAGTCGTAGTGACCATTTTCATGTCACACATCATTTTCACATGCGTATTGTGTTTACATTTAAGATGGGGCATGTCATGAAAAAGTAATCGTCACACCTCCTCGTTAAGATAATGTTATTGTACCAAATCTGTAGATCGATGTTTGTGTAAGCGCGGAATTTGGACCAGCCACTTGTGCGCGCTCATGAATACGGTAGCTTGATTTTTTACATGCCAGTGATGTGACGTATCGATAATTTTTTTTTAGCTATTATGACAATGAATGTATTTCTAATGTTACTCTTTTCTCATCTGTTTTAATTGGGGCTGGCGTATACACCCAATAGATATTTGGAATCGTAGAATACACACAAAAATTTATTTGAATAGGCTCAAATATTTGATTACATTAAGTCTAAATATTAATTATTGTAGCTTTTTGACTAAATTAAAGTTGGCAAACGTGTTTAAGCTCTACGACAGGGACTTAAAATGAACTCGCCTTTTTTGTGAGAATACATCCGTTAGCCCACGATTTTTTAAAGTAGGCATCACATCACAAGTCCCCCTGTGATGTGATGCCTACTTAATTAGGTTACTTTAATTGGGTTAGTTAATATCCCATAGTAGTAAATATCAGCACCACCATAACAATTGAAGCTGTATATCGGGGTTGTTATTAATTTGAAACTTACCGACCAAAGCTTACGCATGTACTCGTATTTTACAGGAGTAGATACAGACCTCGAGTGCCACTGGCATTTAATTATGTTATCGGCATAAGTTCTAATTAAAATAATTATCGACATCTTGCATGGCGCATCACTATCACAGATTTTGCTTACAATTGACAAGTACGCCAGACGGAATGTGTGTGTTTGTTTAGGATCGGGTCCTGCTCATCTCCTCACTCGTTTTTATATATTTATCTTCAAAATAACTTTTATATCGATAAGGTATTCGCCGGTGGTTGCCACGATGAACAGGTGACTCATGCCAATGGATAATGCCCTCCTTCTAAGTCACTACTAGCATTCACCGCGACTTTACGTGAAGATTACGTACTTTAGTAACGGGACTTGCAACCGGTACGACCGGGGGGGGGGGGTTACCTCTCGTTCGCAGGATATTTGCCTTAAAGGGACCTCTATGGCCCACGTTTTTGTACTGTACGAATGTGACTTTCCGGTGGCCCATTGAGGAGTAGACGGAAGGAGGGTAACGCGTCTGCATAACCATTATACGAATGTATTTGAGTGTCGGTTGTCAAAAACTCCCGACTGTATTTTTGCCCCCGAATAAAAAAGTATTTAATCTACCTACATAGGTATCATAAAACATAACCGAATCATGTGCCACCTTTTGGGTGAGAGATATCCCCCTACCGCCTCGGCCGTGTCAGCCAATCCAGCTGCAATGCAGCATGGCATTGCCTCTTACAATTTACCTTCTTGTAACGTACTTCAGATATCTTTTATCTACAATTTTACATCGATAAAGCTGCTCTAAAAGTCATAAAACCGGCTTGAGTTTTTAAGTTACGTACAAACATTCATCATTCAATAAACCATCACACGAGTCTGTTACAAAAAGGGTCCGCCGGTATTGGAACCTATGACCCGGCGCGGACGATTTGTCATTCCGTCGCAGGTGCCTCGGCCCCGCGTGGGCTTGTCACAATAACGCATCACTCACCTGCGTGTGCGCAGACCTTTTTGCTCGAGCTGTTGCTCCAGTGCAGCCTGTTCATGACATCCATTAGAAGGTAGTATCATGTTGCACTACAGCCTTATTGATCCGGATCAACCCCGTCCGGACGGGGAGGTACCTCTCGCTCTCATGATACCGCCTTAAAGTGATGGCTAATGTGATGCGTGTGGTGCGGATTGAGAGTTAGGTTACTTTTAGAGTTCAGGTACCTCCCCGATCGCGCCTCTATATTTTTCCTGCAATGGAGCAATGACGTACGTCTTACAATTACATAATTTCTTGTTCCTCTATTAGATATACCGAGATAACGTGACTGACAGACAACGCACAGCCGAAACTGCTGTACCTAAGGAGCTTGGAATTTAAAAAAATAAGCAGGATTTTTAGAAACATCTTACAATATGAAATTTTACCATTCCAATAGCAAAAACTACTGAATGGATTTTGGTGAAACTTGCCAATGCTTATGTACCAGAATGACACATCAGTTATAGAAATGCGATGGAAATCGCGGGCAATATCTGAACCCTGAGAATGTGAAAAAAGACGAGGGAAAATATTGGTCTGATTACGATCTATTGCTGTCTTAAGTTTACGTGAATGTTACTCATTACAACAATACTAATTTTTTGCTGATTTTATCGCGGTTTTTTAATTTATTTGTGTATTAAACATGGGGCTACCTAAATAATTAAATAAACTGCGATAAAACCGCAAAAAATAGGTTTATTGTAATTTTTGTAACTCCCTATTGCTTTGCATTTTGCGTGCACAATCAACTGTAGTAAGTAATTGCTAAGTTACAACGGCTCCATCCACTTATGTACTCACGTTAATACCTGAGAACCTTCGATATTCGATATTAATTACGTCTCGAACCCCAGACCCACCGTGCATCAGCAGAAATGATAATTGTGAATGCAATCAATGTCAGGCGACAGGACAGCGCGGCGCTTTGAGCGGGATGACGCGGGCATATGTCGGGGAGCGCCAGATAATATTGGCAGGTTCATTATGCACACTGGTGGAACGTCGAGAGCGCAGGTGCGGGTTCGAACAGTCATATTTTTAAACTCTTTTAATTTTCGCCGGCCCTGGTGGGGTCCAGTGGTGCGTGGGACTCGCTGCACATTATAGTGCCGAATACCCACAAAAACTACCGCGAGTGCCATCAGTGCCGCCCTTGATGAGGTACCCCGGGACAACAATCATCAAGGCACCTCGACGGCTACTCAGCCCCTAAGGGACCAACTCCACCTCCACAGATGGGGTTGCCCAGCACTACAGGACAACCCCACCGACTTTGTGACAGTGCAATGGGGTGAGGTTCCCATTCTCGCCCCTTGCCCCGTGCACAAATGCACCACCTCCTGTTGCTCTTAGGTACCGAGATCGATTCCTCATCCTGATCTTTGAGCCCCTTCTAATAAGAGGGGTGCAAAGATCCCCCTCGGTTCAATTGGCTTCGCCTGGGTTCACCCCAGGCTACTAAGCCCCACCGCCACGATAATACGACTTGTAGTTCGCGAGATAACAAAAAAATGACAAAACGTATATATTTAATACATGGAAAGTTTTATTATAACGCATTATGGTATTTTTTTTTTTTGAATAACGAATGTATTGACTATAACTAACTTCAGAGTGTGGTTTTTCGTGACGGGGCACGCGCATCGTAAAAATTTACTCTCATAATTTTTCGTGACGGGGCACGCGCATCGTAAAAATTTACTCTCATAATTTTTCTCTAACGCGCCAATAGAAGTATTTCTGCAGAGGTCTTCAGCTTGTATCGGTGAAATCGTGACTATTTCCTCAAGCTTCGCGTGAACTTCTGCAGCCCTATTTGTACATTGCTAGCATATTTCCAACAATACAGTACATACAGCCACAGTTTATCGGCTCGCCCACAACCGTGCAAACACGAAGCCCATTTATAAATGGTTTTTTCTTCACCACCCGATGGTATCTTGACAAATGGTCCGATGACAGTTTGCGGTGCGAAACAGGTACAAAGAGAAAAAAAAAAGAGAAAAAGTTTTCTCGTCGCAAATGTAGTGTATAGGGCAATGAGACTAAATACTAATTTATTGCTTTGTTGTCGATCGGCTGGCAGTGATAGTGTAGCTCGGGTAGGGTTAGAGTAGTGTAGGGTTATGTTTATCTGGGTGTCATGTGTATTGATGTAATAGAAATCTGAAATATATACAATTACTTACATTTATTAAATATATTGTCCGCTGTCTAGTGCCGGTAACACAAGTCCTGACGGTACTCAGCACAGGACTGGGCTCACGTCCTGTGATCAGTCCGCGGATTTAATAGCTATTGTATTATTTATTATTGCTTCAGTCATTAAGTTTGAAGAAAGATTTTTTTATATAATTTAGGGGGCAAACGAGCAATCGGAGCCTTTTTATGACAACCGACGCTCGTGAACATCCACATAATTACTATGCAGAGGCGTTGCCCTCCTTTCTACTATACCACTAAAGTGCTGGGTTTTAGATGTTGCTGTGTTTTAGTTCATATGTTGCACTATTTTCTGTAAACACTAACCTACGTAGGATACCTGTGCCCCGCGGTTTCACTCGCGTTAAATCGATCTATAAAAACCGAGACAACATCTTTCCCACGCGGACCATTTTATGCTAAAAATCAGGGCTGTGGCAATGTTGCCCTGTAGTTTCATTCGCCTATTTAGATAGAACAGCACTCGGTACATGACCGGAGGAGTCAGGATGAACGACCTTGTGCAACTGTTGAAAATTAAAATGTATTCATCGTGAGACCGCGACCAAACAATTTTTTTTCATATTTATTTATAGAGGGGTTTACATACTTATGGTATACCGCCCTCGAAGGGCACAGGACAGTCAAGTTAACGTAAAACTTGTGTAAGTAATTATGAAATAAACAAACTTAAAAAAAAAATGAAAAAAGAATTTCAAATATAGGTACATTTGGCAGGCAGTAGCAACTGTATAGCGGTGGCTACTACCGAGAACTCGCCATCATTAATTAGCTCCCGGTGACAAAAGGGTTGCGAATTCTACTCTCCGAGGAGTCGCTTTGTTGTCGTTTGTGTGTTTGTGAATTACCGCCGTCGGTTTGCAGGACACAACTCGGGTTCGAATCCTCGTGGGAGTTTATTGTTTGTTCCTTGTCCGTTCACCGTTTCAAAGTTGTGTACTTTTTATTGTAGAATCGGCAAATGTATGATTTGTTTTCCAAATACGTCTTGGTTGTACCCTCATTGCACTCGAATTAGGCAGCCCGACACGCATGTCACCGCCATGATTATTCTTTACGTTTCTTGTAGGTACGTCCTGCCAGAGTGTGTATACATTGGTTTAGTTGATGGCAGACGGTTGGTAAAGGAGCCGGCGATGGTCCTACTACACTTACCTGGCGCACCTGATCTCCGGTCCGTTGGAATAGAGATACGTTTGTATTTGGACCTGAACTCTTGCTGTGCAAGCGGAGAGAAGCCCAATAGAGCTTTATCAGATCGCTAGGAGGGCTCGTCGGGCGACGGGACTAGGATTGCGGTCGAGAAGGGGACCGACCCTCCACTCTCCCGCAGAGGAGAGAGATGCACCCCGATGTGACAGTGTGTTTATTGGCTAACTTCACTATTATATACATGGGAGCAAGAACACTTGGGTCTCTCCTCCCATGATGTTGATGGCAGCTCGCGCGCGGTACTTGCAATAACCTCAGCGGCCATATTGCCGCATTATAAAGTTAAAGATAAGATAAATTTTATTTGCATTGTACATGTTTACAGGGTGGTTATAATATTCTATTAAGATTAGTAACAACATGTCATACTATTGCTAATGTGCAAATTAACGATATAAACAATTAATATTATTATGGAAATTAAACAACAAATAATTTTTTTAACCTAATGTCATAAAATTGAAAACTGTAATTTTAATCCAAAATATTCATTGAATTAAATGTGACAACCATTGAAATAAAATAAAATATTAAAAATTGTCGACAAGATAGTCACTTATGTTATAATAACATTTGTCAATAAAAATATTTTTAAATTTTATTTTGATTAGATTGACATTTAAATTGTTTGGTAACTTGTTATACATTTTGGAACCCATACAAAATATACTGTTCGCCATTAGATTAGTTTTGCAAGATTGTAGGCATAGTCTCTCAATACATCTATTTTGTGGAACATAGCCAGACATTCTTGAAAAAGTAAGCATTGTTTTTTCCAAATACAACTACTTCAAGCAGATTCAGTGACAGAAGTGTTAGAATTTTGTATTCTCTGAATAGTGGCTTGCACTACCTGTCATTTTAATTCCGAATATCGCTCGTAGACACCGTTTTTGTATTTTAAATATTAACTCTTTACCTGTGGAATTTCCCCAGAAAATTATACCATATCTAAGTAAAGGTTCGATTATGCCATAATATGCAGTGATTAGTGTAGCAGTATTTCCGGTCACAGACAGTTTGTGTGGAGCATAAGTTGAGCTACTAATTTTCTTACTAAGCTCTTGAATGTGAATTTTCCAATTTAGCTTTTTATCTATGGATAACCCTAAGAATCGCATAGAATCTATTCATTATTGGTCAGTCTGTATAAAAATGGCCGCCGTAACCGAAGTTCGACTCGGATCTTTTCCAATACATGAAGAGCCTGTAAAGCCGGCGACGGTCCTATCGCTTGCTTACCAGCTCAAAGCTCATTGCATGTTTATTGTGCTGTTATGTCTTGTGCGATTCAATCAAATGCCCATTTGAGCGTTGTAAACCGGCGTGTACTTTCATATCGACTCGTTATTATCGATCATTGATCTATAGATCGTATCTATAGATCCCGGGGTCAGGCGGCAATTATGATTCTATTCAGTCGCAGACGGACGCGAGTGCATTATATGTGATTATGTTGCGGTGTAACATGCGATCGCGAAATGGGAATATTATGATGTGACTAGAAGCGACCTGCAGGTTCATCTGCGTACACCTGCTCTTGTCTTATTTGTCATAGAATTGTGGAATGGAGCTTATAACCTTCCTCGGTAAATGGGCTATGTAATATAGACAGAATTTTGCAAATAAGGCCAGTAATTATTTAAATTAGCGCGTTGTACAAACAAAATCTTTAGCTTTATAAAATTTGTATGGACTAGGTGGAGGTAACAGGCGCAGGATGATAGCACACTGTCAGCAAATTATAACAATTTTCAACTGATACTCTGTATGTGACTGTGTCCAAGTCACTTTGACACCAAACTCTTTTTTAGAGAAGTGTACTTCAAAGGCGAGAATGAAGTTAAAAGTTTTATTAAAATTTTCCTAAAATATAAAAAAAATATATCAGACCACTATGATATAAAAATTATGATAGAGGTTCTATACCGTACCTAGGTTTTAGGTGTGACGCTGCAAACATAATTCCATTTTAATAGGTATTCATAGAAATAAATAAAAAGTATTTTGTAACTAAAAAGGAGCAAAATAGTTCTTATTGGTACGTTATATTATTTCCATAATTATATAATTGAATTAATTATGTCCAAAATGCTATATGTATTAAGAACCTTCTATTTACTGGAAAGAAAATAACTATTAAAAACATATCTATTTTCAAATGTTGAGCCGAATTGTAGGTCATTATGGAATAGAATATATTATTATAATATTAATTATTAGAATATTCAGTCCACTTCTACACAGATATACACTAGAGACTAGACTAAGACCAAAAGATATATAAAGAAATACAATAACACAGATAAAAATAAATTCACATTAAACAAAGAAAACAAAAGTTTTATTTTATTTATTGTTTTTTTTTCAAATTGTGTAGTTTCAGAATTTTTTTTTAGTATATGGCAAGCATTCGCAGCCTTTTTACGAGTACCGACGCCTGTGAACATCCACACAATTACTATGCCAATGTGTTGCCATCTCCTCTACTCCAATGGCGGTATCATGCGAGTGACAGCTGCCTCCCCGGTGTTGTCCCCCCACCACTCCTCGGCAATGAAGTATGGCTACCTCCTATAAACTTGCTAAAGAGGGAATAATTTTTCCCGTTTTTTTTTTTCATGTATTTATTTGTCCTCCATTCAATTTAATTAATTTAGCCATTCTCACAATGTCCGTGCTGCGTTATTAGCAGTAACATAAATGAGCGCCGCGCAAACGTAACTTTCTTCTCGTCATTTAACGGTTGTCTTTATGTGTAACTTTTTCTTACTCGTGGCGGTCGTTAGACAAATTGTCCGTCGCTGCGCCACCGAGGAGGAGGGGAGCTTTCAATTGTAAGCTTTTATTAGAACACGACCGAACCTTATACCTCCATAGATATTAAGCTATAATCTGTAAAGCTTCTGAAACGTTGGGCTAAGTACATGAAATAAGCCGCAATAAAATTAGTAAATGTAGTTTTAATGATGACATTCGCGTAAGCTCATTACATTAATAAGCGCTATGCGATTAAAAGCTTATACGGAATTTGTGAAATTCTTTTTGCAAATTGAACATAGTCTTTTAGAATTTTCCTGTGATAGATCATTATAATCTGTGGACTTATCACACTGCTTCAGACCTATTACTGTGCTAAGTACTGTAAGGATTTGTAATATATTTTGTAGTTTCGTATCTATTAAGGATTGAACTCCCTGTCTGTATGTCTGTCAAGGGTTATCGCTTAGATCTTTAAAGATGTTAAACCTAAAGGGATTTCAGTCCACCGGGAAATCCGTAATATATTACAGAAAAAAATAACAATTGCAAATTTAGATTGTTATCTCATTACATGCAAAGTCAATGTGAACCCCCGCACATGAAGGTTTGTCAACTGTTTTTATAAATTTATATATTTAAGATTTTTCTCATAAAAATACACAGAGAAACGGCCGTGTACC
>JAFELO010001530.1:114063-129386 GCA_017140195.1 Eumaeus atala
AATTTATATATTTAAGATTTTTCTTATAAAAATACACAGAGAAACGGCCATGTACCCGTTTACCCCTTTTTTTTTTTGTTGACGCGGGGAAACGCATTTACGCGCCTTCACTGGCCCTGGGTGGGGTCCAGTGGTGTGTGGGGCTCGCGGCATATTACATAGTGCCGAATACCCACAAAAACCACCACGAGTGCCACCAGTGCCGCCTTTGATGAGGTGCCCCGGAACGACAAATCATCAGGGCACCTCGACGGCAAGTCAGCCCCCGAAGAGACCGACGCCACATCCACAGATGGGGATGTCCCGCACCACAGGACAACCCCACCGACTTTGGGACAGTGCAATGGGGTGAGGTTCCAATCCTCGCCCCTTGCCCCGTGCGCAAAAGCGCTGCCACTTTTTCTCTTTTGTCCCCTCTTCTTATGAGAGGGGTACAAAGAGCGGCACCTCCTCCTGCTCCTTAGTCCCCTCTCCTACTCGGTTCAATTGGCTTCGCACAAGGTGGCTCGGATAACCCCAGGCTACTGAGCCCCACCGCCACGACAAGGCTTGAACCATGGTGGGGCATGTACCCGTTTACCCCTGCGCCAACCACCCGACTTGGAAAAGCACTCTTATACTGTATAAAAAGATGTTTATATGGTAGTCATGTAGAGGTTCCGACTGCTCGACTACTCCCTGCCTGAATTCGCCACGTGGCCGACGAGTCGTTTTCTAATCGGCAAAGTGTAGTTAATCTGATTAGAATGGTTTTACATTCAAATTAGGGAGTAGCCCCAGGCCAGGCTGGGTTACTATGGTTCACCATGAGTTTCTCTTTTGCCCCTCTTTTTATAATACATAATTGTTATGCCGCTGCGTTACCCTCCCTTTCTCCTTCCCTCCAGCGGGCCACAGGCTCCTCATAAACTGCACCAAACGCGACGCCGACGATATATTGATATCACTTGATACCGGCGCAAAGTGAAAGCGTCGCAGTCGCGTTTCGAGCGGTTTGTGAGTAGCCGGTGGCCCATTGGGGGGGGGGGTGATAGGAGGGCAACGCAGCTGCGTAACAATCGAATGTCCATGGGCGTCGGTAATTATCAAAAGGCTCCGATTGCTCGTTTGCCGGTTATTGTGCGCCGGTCTTAACGCGTTAAAGCAAACTTAATAATTCTGCGATCGGCGCGAGAGGCCTAGTGATTGACGGATGCAAATGATGCATGGATCATTATTGATCTATTTATCTGCGGGAAAATTCGATATGTAACGGCATTGGTCATTTCTACTCTCTTCTATGTTAATCCGTTATTGAGTTAGCGACGGTAACCTGCCACGAGATCAGATCGTTAACATCTTCGAAGCAAAAGGTAAAAAGAATCCTCATTATTGGTCGTCACCAGCTGTAGCCTACGTGGTCTGGTGGTTTGCTCTTCGGACTTAAAATAGGATGATCCAGGTTCAAACCTCGCCATGTACCAAATTTTTCTTACCTAAGTACATTTTTTTCTCTTAAGGTGTATGTATGATGTATACGGGCAATCAAAAGCCTGCGAGTGTTCCCTTACAGATAGTTCAATAGAAACACATACCTAGTTTATGACCAATATCTTCCGGTAGTCAAAGTTCGAGACCCGTCGTGTGGCAGTGACTAGCTGAAGTACACCTTAAGGGTGCTCTTACGATCGCACATCATAAGGAGACCCGGATTCGTTTATTCGAATTTGACCGAACATGTGATAGAACTGGGGCTAGTTTCCCTTCAGGTTTGCAGAGGTCATAGGGGACCAAATAGTTCTGTAACAACAAATAGACATCTGGATAATTGTTTTGCAGGTGCATTTCTTGTTGCCCTCCTTCTCCTCCACTGGGCCACCGGAAAACGTCATGTGAGTGAGAGGTACCTCTCCAGTGGCATCGACCCAAATCGGCTGCAGCATAGCACTACCTCATAACTTTTACAATTTAACGCCTTTCTGAAGTAATCTAATCCAAAAAAGTAGCTTCACGCCTATTATCCCAAAGAGGAGATGTACTGGCACACCCACGATTAGCCAAGGTACTAGGACCCATCCCCACCATGGTTCAAGATTTGTCATGTCGATGGGGCTCAATAGCCTGGGGTGATCCGAAGCACCTTGGGCGAAGTCAATTGAACCGAGGAGGTGCATGTGTGTGAGTGTGCTCTTTTTAGGGGGCTGACTAGCCGTCGAGGTGCCCTGATGGTTTCCTGTTCCGGGGCACCTCACCAAAGGCGGCACTGATGGCACTCGCGGTGGTTGTTGTGGGTATTCGGCACTACAATGTGCCGCGAGCTCCACACACCACTGGACCCCACTTGAAGGCGCGTAAATACATTTCCCCATGTCAACAAAAAAAAAACAAAAAAAAGGTACTAACACCCGACCCATGATGTCATAGGTGGCAAGCCAATGGCCACTTCGGGCACACTCCAATCCCGGACAATGTTATGACAGAATAATCTGAGATGCATTTAATAACAGTTGTTCGACCTGGGGATCGAACCCAGGACCCACGCGGCTAACGGTCTTAACAGGCGACACCCGCACCGATACACCACAGAGGCGATGTATCCAAAAAAGGCAAACCAGAATAAAATAATAGACGCCCAAAAAACGGTAAATAAGCTGGTGCATACAAGCTAGGCTTCGAATTTGGCACGTAAATGTAATCCAAGATGGCGGCAAAAACGCGTCAGATTTTGTAGGTTAACTCTTTACATCTAGATCTAGTGCAGTTTTAACATAACTTTCACCTACTCACCACCGTATGGGGTTCAACTGTAAAGATAACCCTTGCTATAGCGTTATATTCTGGTACCACTGCCACCTCACCTATTACGGAGCTGGCGTGGAGATATGTCTGTCTGTGTGTGTCTTTGCCCTGGTCATATAGTTAATATGTTCCAGAGGTAGCGTGCTCAAGCGAACAAACAGGCCATATTATTATAGGCTTCATATTTTACGCAGAGATTAAGATTACATCAACAACAACAATCACAACATCATCAGGCGGAGGCTCACCGCCAGGGAGGAGGGGGGGACGCGCTCCGCGATACCGGCCTAAAGTGACAGCGTCGCTGTCGCGTTTCGTGTGGTTTGTAAGTAGCCGGTGGCCCATTGGGGAGCGGATGATAGGAGAGCAACGCATCTGCGTAACTATCATGCGACTGTCCACGGGCGTCGTTAGTCATAAAAAAATGCTCGTTTGCCCCCTTATGCTATGAAAACGTTATGCTCATCCCTGCGGGCGTCGGTAGTCGCTATAACGCTCTGAGTGTTCGTTTGGCCCCTTACATTGAAACATAGCAATACTTTTTACTTTTTGTAAGAGGTAGAGCCATGCTGCATTGCAGCCAAATTGGGCTGGAGCGACCGGAGGTATGGTACACTTGACACCGCCGCAGCTGTGCGGCCGTGTTTCGTACGGTTATTGTTTGTGAGTCGCCGGCGGCCCATCGGAACGGAGAAGGTGAGGAGGGCACTTGCATGACAAAAATGAGGATATGTATGGACGTTTCTGGTCGTCTAAAAATACCAATTTTCCACGTAATTTGTTTAGTTATAAAACATAGAGAGCGTAGTAAGTAGCGTCGATAGACGATTGCTCGTTTGCCCCTCAAACCAATAAAAATACCCAGTATACCCATTACTCAACGAGCTTTGTTTTGTTTTTAAAACTGACAACACCGTAGAGAGGGGCGGCTGGCCGCGCGCCGTGCCGCTCATGATGATGACGGTCACAAGGCTCTATTTAAAACTGACAACACCGTAGAGAGTGGCGGCTGGCCGCGCGCCGTGCCGCTCATGATGATGACGGTCACAAGGCTCTATTTAAAATTGTCGAATAATCAATCAAATATTCATTCATATTCAAATTAATTTGTATGTAATTTTGACCTGCGATGTATTATAAATAATGGACAATGGACTTGCCTAATTTATTTTCGTTTTGTTTTTTAAGTGAGTGTTCTTTGTACAAGTTGAGAATTGTGCACATATTGGTCTAGTGTAAGTTTATTATTAATTTAACACGTAATTTAATATTAATATATTTATTTCTTTAATAATATGTTAAGCAATACATTCAAAGGAGTTACACAATGAGAATGTTGGCAATATTGGGTTTTCTCAACTATAGTTTGATTCAATTTATTTATTTTTATCATACATCAAATATGTATTTTGTAATTTTCTATAAAACATATCCATGTAGTTATTTAACGCAAACTGAATGGCGACTGTCATCATGTAGTAAGCACTTATTTGATTTACCTCACAGCATCTAGCATAAAATATCGCCGACGGCAGAACGGTCATTTTTGAAACTGGCGGCATATGAACGCATTTCTAATTACGAATTTGAAGAGTTAAGAAAGCCAACGGGCCAGTCTCCTTACCTGTACCGTTAGCCGTCTCACTCGCGATCGCTGCGATTTCACACCACTACGCGTGCCGGTGTTGCCACACCGCACCGCGCAACACTACCTATGTACAGTTCTAATTTGAATTCAATTAAAGAATCCTATTCATATAAGTTCCTAATACAATATTTAAAATGATTTAAATTTGGAATTTTGGCACTACCAATGTACCTCTGGAGCTGCACACTTTAATAAAAATACTAGTGTTTGTATTGAGACATGTCTAATCAGAGTTTCAATTCCAAGCGCCTACCACGGATACTTTTATATAAGAGTTCAACGAGCTGTAGGCTCAGAATAAATTATATGCCCACTTCTGGATATGGAGATGATTATATAGAAAAGAATTATTGTAATGATGGCGGGAAAGAAATAAAAATATTGTCTGATCCAAAAATTAAAACGAGAAAGGTGTACTTCTGTACACGTGCTAGAAGTTATACTTTGGCGTAACAAGATAAGGACTAAAATGATGACTATGGCTAGCTACAGGGTGTCGGGGTTTCGTGACGGTTTGCGCGCGCTCTGTAAAATTTTATTCTTATCATTTTTCTCTAACTCGCCAGAAGAAGTATAATTACAAAAAAAGCAAGAAATTTAATTTGGAATAACTTTAAGCATTTGCCAGCCACGATCGCGGTGGGACTTAAATAATAGGGATTGTGTAATAAATCTACTGAAACGTCGTACATTTAGGATATACAAGCCGGGAAATGCAAAGTCGTTTCGCTACAATAAAAAGAAAGCTACCAATTTGGTAGAAAAAAAAGGCCGCAAAAAGGCGAACACTGTTACTTTTTAATCAAGTCATAGTGATCGCAAACCGGCGCGGCGCGGTCGTGTCGAGATGCGCAGGCGCAGACGCGACGCGATGTAGAGCGTATGATGCGGTAGACCGTCAGTACCTGAGCAGTGCAATAGGCCCCCGGGCCAAACCCGTGCAATAATAGTTTTAGTTTAGTTTAGTTTAGTTATGGATATATTTGAGTACCAGGTAAGTGGTCCATTCCATTCCTCCAAATTTTTTTTAGTTGCCCTGGATCCTATGGCCTAGATTCCATCTCTTGATTCCTATGGGCTGGGAAGTCTGGTGTTGCGGATGTTTATGAGTGTCTATAGTTACTTGTGATCAGGGAACCGGTTTACTAAATCACAAAAACTACCCGACTATTAGCATAAATGCGAAAGTTCTGTGTTTATATTATGTATATTTGTTATTACTTATTATCATTTCACCCAAAAGTCACCTTACGGCGGTGCCATGTGAACGAGAGGTACCTCCCCGGACGCGCCAGCCCAATTTGCGAAATGCAGCATGCTACAACTTCAGGCAGTACTTATTTCACATTCTCACGACGCCCACACCACAGAGTCTCGTGATGACCTACGGGGCCGAAATATGACCTCCTAATTTAGAACTTGTCCACAAGTGCCATTTTGGGTGTCTAAGGCAGAGAACTAAAGTATCCGACATCACGCGACGAATAAGCTCTCTGAAGTGGCAATGGGCTGGTCACACACTCAGATGAACAGATGGCAGATGGGCCAGTAGGGTTCTGGAGTGAAGGCCGCGATTAGGCAAAATAGGTGTTGGTCGACCGTTCGCCAGGTGGGAAGATTCCGTGTAGGAGCCGGTCCAGGATGGATGCGAGTAGCAGGAGATCGGTCGTCTTGACGTTCATTGAGAGAGGCCTATGTCTAGCAGTGGACCGATAAAGGCTGATAATATATACATCATGACGAATTCAGCACAGACCTCATACGATAGTTTTTACGTAAACCTCGCCCGATTACGGTTATTACAAGTCAAAGTAAAGCTTTGTGTTCAAAGACATGCTTAACATCTCTTCTCGTCATATTCTACAGGATACTCAAAGTAAACTCGACTATGTCCGACACTGGTTCTCGACTAACTCTCTTGTCCCTGAACAAGTCTCACGCAATGTAGGCAAACAAAGAAAACTTTAGGGCCACACTTTGCTATGCCTGTCCCTTTGCGAGCTGACAGTTCCTACGCCCTGTCATAATAACAATACGTTCTTGCCTGATAGCCTGACAGACCCTATATAGGGATCGTGCACGAAATAAAGACGCGCCACTAACTGTCGTGTCACCCTGTCCGCCCCGCCTCGTGGTCCATTGGTCAGCATGTTCAACCACAGTCGGGAGATCCTGGGCTCGTGTCCCGAACCAAAGTGTTATTGGGATTTTTCAATCTCTAACAACAGTCCGGAGTCAGTAAGATGGCGGTTTTACACCCCCGTGGCTCGGAGTGCACGTCAACTCGTCGCGCGCCTGATTTCTCTCCTGACGTGTCGGACTGCCGTCCCGGTGGAATAATAGCTGCACACACTTGTGCACAGTAATGTGTTCTGCGCAGGTGGCTCGTCCCTGTAGGTGTCGCCGTGGTCACCGATACTCGGCTAGGACGATGTTTTGTTGCGTACAATAAACGGGTAGAAATGAAAGAATGACAATGAGAGAGTGTAGTGTAGCGTACCTAGTACTTGGTTGCTAGAGCTAATATTGGACCCGAAAAGTGCACGTCTCAGCCGCCAGCTGGCGCGATAGCCTCTAGACGCACAGCTACCGGGATAATAATAAACTAATATCAACCATTTCCGACTGTTAATAATGAATCCATACATGGGTCTGTAACAATAAATTGTGTTATATATAATGCCACGGTTTGCAAGCATTGTTCATTATGAAACAAAACAACATTGGACAAAAACTTAACTTTATAAAGTTGTTTTGCTCTCCGAAGTGTAGTCTGTGCTTCGATCTCTATACACCGAGCAGTATTTTGTAAGGGGTGGTGCTATCGTCGCATCTGATTTGGGCCGGCGGGGCCTGTTGGTTTCCGATGACAAATTATACGTGAGACAGGAATAACGTCTGCCTGACATGCGGATGTCTGTGGGCATCGATAGTGGCCATAAGGCTCCGATTGTCCTCTTAGAGTAGAATAGAAATGAAATATATTTATTCTCTGCTTCACAACACCACAGACAAAATAAACACAGAAAATAAAAAGAAAAATCAAATACAAGAGGCACTTAGATATAGTTAATTGTTATCCGCACAGAGTGGGATGTCACTCGGCAGACGACGGAGAGTTTAGATTCACCGCCACCGACTTTCAGCGACCTCTCAGGGGTAAGACGGAAGGCAATGACAACTGACAGGTTATAGGTGATATAATGAAAACACATACCTAGTTTATGATAATTCTCTTCCATTGTATGACCCTCCGCGGTCTAGTGGCTAATGTTTCGGACGGTAATAAAATCTTTTTTTTTTTTTCTAATTTTTGCGCCTTTGCTTGGCCGCGATCGACTTTTCATGATCCACAAACGACTTGTAGATCGCGATCGCGAAGTACGCGCGTGAAGCCCCTCGGCGCTGCTAGTCCATGCTATTTACACCACTGGGGCTCATCTATCACAATTAACCCATTACCAGTAATACGAGTTATGGCACAGAGCAGGAAGTGTGGTAATCTCTGACGTCACCGGCTCCACTATAATTTGGCAGTTTTTTTCACAACCAGCGCCATTGTGTAGCTAATTATTAAATTACGGTCCCCCACGTCAATAGGGGACCTTGGGGACGATCGAAGTATCATGAGCAGTTATAGTGGGGACCTTGGATGCTTCTGGACCTTGGGGATGACCGGGGCATCATGAGCAGTTAAAGTGGCGACCTTGGGGACGACCCGGATATCACCAGCAGTCAAAGCCTCCGCTTTGACACCTTGGATGCTTTTGGACCTAGGGAACTGAGGTATCATCAGCTCAAAACAGTCATTTAGTGGTTCACCACCTACGACTCATGATTAACTCCTGCAAGCTGCAAGAGGACATATTTTTATAACAACTTAACTCATATCGTTGTTTCTCAAGGTATACGATCTGGGACTTAGCTAATTTTGCAGAGAGCGTTTCACCTCTTAATCAAAGTATTATTAGATGGTAATTTCTTCACGCTCGTGGTATATGTTATAAACACTACTTGCTGTTGATTGTAAAATACTAAAGTAAACCGCGATGAAATATGTGCAAGAAGTTTTATTATAATGTGTCATTTAGGTGTTACGTTCAGAAGTCGGGAGTTGTACCATGATGTTAGTGCTATTGTGTACACAATAGCACTAACATTAGAAGCACCAGCAGAAGTAAACCCCCCCACACACACACACACACGCACACACACACACACACACACACACACACACACACACACACACACACACACACACACACACACACACACACACACACACACGCACGCTGCCCGCACGTAATGACTATGCATACGTATTGTGAGCGAGGTGACTATGTGATATAGAAAACTCATTTTTCTTAACGGAAGCGCTCTTAACCTGACCTATAAAATGTACCTGTTAGATTCTGTTTGCTGCATAAGATCTTAAAGATTTGCTTCAGAGGCTTTTTAGGGTTCCGTGCCCGAATGCTGAAAACAGGACCCTGTTACTAAAATTCCGCTGTTATGGCTCTCATGACACGTGACAGAGAGTTTCATAAATGTTTTTCTATTGCCGCTATAACAACAAACAACATTTGCACTATTTTAGGGGTGAAGGAACGCGCCTGCGTAACCGTGCGATGTTAATTTGCCGTCTTAATATGACTCACATTGCTCATTTTCCCCGCTGTACTCATACAAAACAATAGTTATAGTGAGGTATTTATTACAGTAATTATACAAAAAGAATACACTCAAACAATGAGTGAATCTCTGAGATGATGATTCTGGCATCATCGATTGGAGGAAACCACAATCCATCGCCTGGAGGTAGGTAGGCCAGGAGGGAGGTATAACCTGAGGTAGGCTATAGATGTCCTCAGATCTGTCCCTGGATACTGGATACTATCTCAGTATTATCATCTACGTGGGATTTTTTTTTCGGCGCAATTTTTTTTCTAGTAGCAAGTGGTTTATAATTGTGTGTAGTTAGTGGCATATCGCGTGCCACAAAGTGCCGCAGCGTCTGTAATTTCGTGCCACCTTGAGACGGCGCAAGGTCGGCTCCTACCACTTTGTAGATCATACGTGCGTATTAACGTAGCGGACCGGCGTCGAGTGTGTGGGGTTCGAGTCCCGAGTCGGAGAAATGGTGGTAAAAATTCATTATTATTCTATCGGCGCTCTAAAATAAATCGTTACCCTAACAAGTTTTAAAACTAGCTGTTCGTTTTGTTACCTAGACAATTTTACAACCTTTATTTGCCATCATACATTTGTTTCTTTCTGTTAATACATTAGGAAGCTTATCTCTTAAACTCTATTATTCATTGTTCTAAGTAGGTAAATATATGTACTAATTTACATTACAGCGGAATTGGCCCTGATTAACCGGGGAGGTATCTCTCGCTCACATGATACGGGCGTAAAGGGACAACGATGCTATCGCATGTGTGGGTTTATGATTTATAAGTAGCCAGAGGAGGAGAGGAGGAAAGAAAGGCAACGACTCTACGTGCCAATAATGCGGATGTCTATGGGCGTCGGTAGTCGGCAGAAAGTTCCGATTGCCTTCTGCCCTCCTATACTATAAAAAATTGAAAATTATAACACATGCTATAATAGTAAATTCTTGACCGCAATGGCCTTGATTCGAACCCACATTACGGAGGTTTGAACCGCGGCGCTGCATAGATTAAAGCTGACTGATTATAACAACGTTCCCATGACTTGTAGTTAGGTGTCAAAAGATCTTAATCATCAAAGACGCCGCGCCGAACGCTATCGGTGGAATTTTGATATTTGAATTATGGCAACACCGCACGCCAATAAACTTTCCACCAATTGACACTGCAATAAAATGGCGCCCGCCGCGCATGTCACGGATTAAAACGACGAGATTATTTAAACTGATATAATTAAAGGCATGGACTTTTGGTTGTTCATCATTAGCGTGATGCTTCAGTTTTATATGTACATATTTGACTGAATCTATGTTTTGTTGTCTGTGTCTTCGGTATTTCTTAGGTTGAATTTTTCATAGTCTATGACAGGTTTTCCATAGATATTATGACTTTTAAAACAACGATATAAATTTTTATAGTCCCGCTGAAGAAAGCGCGGAAGAATGCCATTTCGCCCCCGTACTGCCGTCGCCAAGTGGCACGTCGTGACCCCTAACTCCCATGGTATGCGTGACTCGGACAAGTTGTATAAACTATCTGACTGCGGCTCCTCATGCGACGCGCGTCCATTACAAAATTTTCCGGGTAAAAACAAAGAAGTAAGCCGAACCCGTACATTGAAAAGCGATACTTTTTACCACTAGGCGTCCGCGGCTTGTTTGTTTATCCGGCAACAAGAAGAGTCGGGTGGTCGACGTAAACTGGGACGGTATGTGCTCGCGTGCCCGTGAGTCAATATATACAGCCACTTAGCCGCAAGTGCAAAACCAACACAGCTTTTCACATAACGGGGAAACGGTTTTATCAAGTGTTTAAACTGATCTCCACTGTTACTATTTTATAAAGAAATTGTGCATTTTTATTAGGCAACAATTGTGTTCGTTTGATTTTTTTTTTAATTTCAATACTATTTGAAATTAGAATAATTCGTAATCGTTCTGTTGTTCTTTTTAAATTTATACTGTAGAAGTGAACATGCTCAGACTTTTGCCACTTTAAATGTGTGATATTAATTTGTCATAGCATAAGGGGGCAAACAAGCAACGCACATGGACATTCGCATGATTGTTACGCAGATACGATGCTCTCCTGTCATACCCCCCCCCCATGGGCCACCGGCTACTCTGAAACCGCACGAAACGCGACAGCGACGCTGCCGGCACAATTCCGTTGATACATAGGAGGATGTAGTGTCATGCACCATGCACGGCACTACCTCCTCCCATGCAGCATGGCACTACCTCGTCCTAAGAAGAAAGTGACATGTGAAGTAAAATATTAATAGTTTATTAAAATACTAAAAGCACTTAATCAACAAAACGTATGGATTGTCATAATAATTCGCGTTGACTTTAACATGCTCATAGGTTTTAGGCGAGATTTGTTAATTTTTTCCGAACAGCTTCGACAAAAGTATTTTTATTGCGCCAATATATTATGTTAAGTTTAATGGAATGAATATGTTAATTTGTTGTATACCGTAAGAACTTTCCAAGTAAATATTGACGGAGAATTACAACCGGTTCATCTCAGGGCGGCGTTAAAAATTTGCAAAATTGTCCACGTTAAGAACCGCGACTTTCCCTTTTTATGAGCTTGTGTTATCTGTTATGATTATCTGTACTTGTTAACTGTAAATTTTTTAGTCGCAGCAGGGTTGTCGCATTTGTTTTTTTTTTTTATAGTATAGGGAACCAACGAGCAGCCGTTTATGGACATCCGCATAGTTGTAATGGAGCTGCGTTCCTTTAACGATATAAGTGAGCACTAAGAAAAGATTTTTAGTAATTCAACCTCTAAGGGGGTGAGGTTTATATAAAATTTTTAGTAATTCAACCTCTAAGGGGGTGAGGTTTATATAAAATTTAACCGCATCACACGGTAGAAACTCCCAACTGCTGGATTCTCCCCATATGATACAAAACATAGCAAACAGTCCCGTGTTCACTGTGGGATAAAAGTAGCCGGTCAAGTACCATTCGGGCTCGTTGAGGGTTCCGTAAGAACGGGAGGTACGAATGAATATTGCATCTCAGTCCGTCCGTCCGTACGTCTGAAACGAGCTTTTTCTCAGAAACGCGTGGCAGGATAATGCTACAATTTACGTCAAAAGAAATGCAAGGTCTTATCAAATCACTGAACTAAACTAAATTGTGTATTTATAAGAATACTTTAACCTATTTTATCGCAGTTCATTTAGTGTTTTCGGGTACTTTTAATAACATCTCTCGGATCATCGGACATCTTGAACACCCGCCGTCTCAGTCCCCTCGTGCCACGATAGCTGTAAAGCCTCCGAAATGTCACATTAAGTAACTAAATAAACCGCGGTACAATTTAATTCGAGCATCATTGGTTCATAGTGGGTTAGTAACATTTTTACTTAAAGCTATGTTAGAATATTTATCTTTTTAATATATAATTTATTAAACTAAAATGCCTGCGGCGATTTTGCAGCATCCACCAATGACAGCAGAGCCTACTTACTCTATCTGCAATCGTGCCCAAGATCTAATTTAAAGTAGTTGCAGTGCGTTAAAGTAGTTTTATTATACTAATTATACATTCGCGTAAACTTAAGAAACCTAATGTATGTTATATTTATATACTTAAGTTTGAAATAAAGTTTTACGCGTTTGAACATTTAAGACATCATTTAAAAGAAAAACATGAAAATAATTAAAAAAAAGCAACTTCAACATCAGCATCAGCTTGTTCGAGTTGATGAATTCATACGAGGAAATAAAAAGCGACATCAGCGGCTCACTTGTCTGATCAGCGGCTCACTTGTCTGATCAGCGGCTCACTTGTCTGATCAGCGGCTCGCTTGTCTGATCAGCGGCTCACTTGTCTGATCAGCGGCTCACTTGTCTGATCAGCGGCTCACTTGTCTGATCAGCGGCTCACTTGTTTGATCAGCGGCTCACTTGTCTGATCAGCGGCTCACTTGTCTGATCAGCGGCTCACTTGTCTGATGCAGCTCACTTGTCTGATGCAGCGGCTCACTTGTCTGATGCAGCTTTCGATGAAGAGTAAATGCGCCTTAAAATATATTATACTTATAGCGCCCCGCGGTTTCACCCGTGTAATGTGGCAAAATACCGCATTATAATCATCACCCCTTTATTCTCCTCTTAGGGGTCGAATTTCGAATTGGAGGGGAGGACGAAGTAAGGGCAATGCATCTGCATGACAATAATGCGGATGTCTATGATAGTTGTAAAAAGGCTCCGATTACTCGTTTGCTCCCGTATATTATAAAAATTTTCGCAGTGGACGGTTATGTAGGGCTAATGCCCATCTGTCCACAGTGCAATAGTCATTAGCCTATCCCCGTCCACCACGGAATGTTTATTAGCCTATATCCATCCACAGCATTCTAGGCATTAGACATAAGCCTATATCCGTCCATAGCGGAATGTCATCAACAGATGTCAATTTTCAACCTGTCATAGTTTCACGTGATATAGATCTGAAACAGGTGTCATAAAACATGTGGGTATTTGATAGGAGCAGCGAAATGTCGCACGCGCGTGTCGATGGTAAATACCGAAAATAACGTAAAATATCGTGAAACAACGGCGGCGATACCGTTAATAAATCGAATTTGTGCGCAACACTAATATTGACATTCGGACAGTCATGTTAGAAAACGTTGCATTTGTGCCGTTTGGACTTTCCAAACTTGAGCATTTTCTAACTTCGTCATCAGCAGGCCGATACTCTAGAGGACAGCTTCATCATGTGTCCGTGTGAGGTGTGTTCCTCTGTGAAAGACAGCAGGAGTGATGATGGTACTATAATTGTTGGGTGGAGAATTAAAATAAATATTAAATAGTTGACAGCTTATTGTTTATAATTATTTTTTTTCTGGCAGGTCAGTGAGTATTTCTTATAGGACCGCTTGTTAGTTTTAACTTCCTTCTATATGATACGAGTAAGAGGTCCCTATAACAGTTACCAAGCCATGCATTATTTTAATGGTTTCATTAAAATAACATAATATTTCGTCTCAATCGAGGAGATCAACTTTTCTATAGTTCAAGGTTGTAAACAAGTTTGACGACTACTGACACCCATAGACATCTGTATAATTGTTATGTAGACGCGTTGCCATCTGCACCCTATGAGACACAAGAAATTCACAGCGAGAGGTAACTCTGGTTCATGCTGGCTCGATTCGGCAATAATGTAGCAATAGTTAGCTACCTACCGGTACCTAATACCCTTCATCATCATTATCAGCCCTTATCGGTCCACTGCTGGACGCAGGCCTCTTTCGATGAACGACAACATGGCCGACCTCCTCCTGCTCGCTTCCACCCCGGACAGGCCACTGCCCGGAGATCATCTTCCCACCTGGTGAACGGTCGGTTAACACTTCGTTTTCCTAAACGCTGCCTCCAGGCTAGAACCTTCCAGGCTCATCTGCCATCTGTTGTTCTGAATGTGTGACCAGACCATTGCCACTTCAGCGAGTCTATTCGTCACGTGATATAGGATACTTTAGTCCTCCGCCTTATGGCTTCCTCACGAATTCACCAACACAGAACACAGAAACACCCAACTTCGTTGGAGAGTGAACTTGAGTGGAGAATGTTATACAGCCTAAATGAATCCTCCCGACGTATTGGCCTTAGGATGAACTGGACAAGACAAAGGTAATGTTCAACGAACACGTGCTCCCCAGGCCGGTCCACGTCGATGGTGCCCTTCTCGAAGTCGTAGACGAATACCTCGGGCAATTATTGCAATTAGGTAGATATAACTTCGAGACGAAAGCCGATAGAAGGATTCTGTTGGGTTGGGCAGCATTCCGGAGCTTCGTCACATTCTCACGTCGCCCAAACCCCAGAGCTTGAAGACGAAGGTCTTCAGCCAATGCGCCCTCCCCCTCATGACCTAATACTCTTACTCTTACATATTATACACGAAATTCGTTGTCTGTCTGTGTATGATCTCTCAATATCTACTCAACGGATTTTCATCTTGTTTTCACCAATAGTTACAACAATTTCCGCGGAAGGGTTTTGTATGTAATTTGTAAGGTCAGGTTAGGCCCTTATTATTTGAGGACGAAGCCAGGGTAGATAGTTATTTATCACTTAAATTTACAAAAGCAACATTTAATAATAAAACGTTTGTTATTTCCAGTCATTGATGCGCTCCATGTCGGTGGAGCAGCGCTGGCAGGATCTGGCGTCGTTGCTCACCATCCCGCCGCC
>JAFELO010001530.1:129559-141064 GCA_017140195.1 Eumaeus atala
CCTGCTCTCTAGTCTCCCCCCCCCCCTCATAAGAGAGGTACAAGGAACATAATTTGCTTCGCCCGAGATGTCTGAGTTCATCCCAGCCTATTGAACACCACGGTAAGGCTTAAACGATGGTGGGGGGACGGGACCAGCAGTTCCGGAGATTAGTGCTCTTGGTATTTATATATTTGTATATACCATGTTACATCAAAAGAGAAAAAACCGTCAAATTGGCTCCAGGTTGTATCTCATGAACCGTGACAGCTGGACAGTTGAAGTGTTTACAGATGATGTATTTCTGTAGCCGCTATAACAACAAATACTATAAGATTGAGTTAATTAATTATTTAAGTGGACTCCGGTACAACAAACGTATTTTTTCGCTGGATTTTTATAGATAACTAGGAGCGCCTCGCGATTTCACCCGCATAACCTGGTAGAATTCCATATTATAAACTTAACACCCTACTTCACACCCATAGGGGTGTAAAAATCCTTTCTTCGTGCTCACTTACATATTCAAGGAACCGCTGTACCAAATTTCAAGTAATAGTTTCGGCTGTGTGTTGTCTGCCGGTTTTTACCTCAATTCAGTTTCTGTTTAGTCTGATCTATTAACGGTGTTACTTCTGCGCAGGCGCGGCCGCTCCGCTGGAGGGTGCATACAAGGTGGAGGCGGCCCATCACCCTCAGCAGCACGAGCCAATTTACTACCAGGTATGTGCCATAAACATCGACACAAGAGGTTATGCAGATGCGTTTTCTATAGTATAGGGGGGCAAACGAGATATACTTTTGGTGACTACCGACGCACATACACATCCGCATTATTGTCGTGCAGATGCGTAGCTCTCGTTGCCTCCTCCCTTCCAACGGGCCACCGGCTATTCACAAACCACACGAAACTACGGTGCTGGTGGTGGTAATTAACCCCGGTCGTGCCGGCCTAATTTGGTTCCAATCTAGCATGACACCACCCCTTACTAAAACAATTGTCAATATACCAACGGAATCTCACAAAAACGAACGAACGAAGCGCGACGGCATAACTTTGCGGTGGTGTCATATGAGCGATAGGTACCTCCCCGGACGTCCCAGCCCCTTTGCAATGCAGCAAGACACTACCCCTTAGTAAAACGCTTGCTGTGCATTCGAAGTCCTGTCCAGTCTCTTACGGGTGCGCTTGAGTGAACCCAGATGTAAGTGTGTGTGTGTTTGTTCGGCAGAACTCGACGTCGGAGATGCCGCCCAATCAGGACGGCTTCCTGCAGTCCATCCTCAACGACGAGGACCTACAGCTCATGGACATGGCGATGAACGAAGGTACGTGAATCTACTTTCATCACCATGTTTTGGTAGCGAATTATTTTCGATATTCCACTTGACACTTGACACTGACGGCCAATTATGGTAGGCGTGTGTCCCGCTAAACTTCGCGTCTATTCAACAATTTTTTTAAGATTCCTTTTTCTACTCGTATTTTTCGGGACCTCTTTACAGTTACTATGAGACACGGGCGACGGTCCAGGTGAGATTGTGATAGGGGGGCTGACCCCCCCTGTTCTTTCCCTCAGATGAGAAGGATGCATCCCGATAGTTATTTAAGGTTAGCTAAAATATATCATTATCTTGGCCGAGAAGGTCAGGTGCCCCCGCCTCCCCTCTCTAGCGAAGGGGCAGATCACGCGCGGCAGCTCAAGTTGACCTTGCATTATAGTGGGGTCTGGAAGAGCTCGTTAAGTTGTGGGGGGGAACCGTCCTCACCGAGTTGTTGTTGGGCGCGCGAGCTTGTATTGGTTTCGTGCGGTGTATGCAGTATTTTCGTTTTATTATATTATTTTTATTGATTATATAGGACCTACAGTGTCCTAAAAACATACAATCTCTACAATTCACGGAGTACATAACCTACGACAGTCCCTAGACTAGGCGTATGCTCCTATACTAAGATTATAAGTATGAAAGAATTTGAGGTTTGTTTGTAACGAATCGTCTCCAAAACTACCAAACCGTTTTTGATCATTTTTTCACGAAACTGAAGCTACATTATCAGGAAGTAACATGGGCTATAAATTATTTCTTCTTATTATTCTGTTTGGTTTTGCACAATAATAATGCGTAATAAAGCTTGCGTTTACTTAATGCCGAATCGTCGCGTATTGTTGACGCACGCGGTCCCCTGTTATTGAAGTGAAAAATTGTTCAGACGTGTTTCTAGACACGGAACAAACCATCAAACTCACGTCACTGTTACCGACACCACGTGTGGCAATGTTTTGTAAACTCGTAAGTTTCCAATGTAAATAAATATGGCGCAGATTTGTATATGACTTGCATGAACTTATTTAGGCGCTTGAGCATATTCCACTTCTGGAACAGTGAAAAAAGAGAAAACAAATGAATGGAAATGTGTGTGTCATCAAGTATAGTAAGAGGTAGTGCCATGCTGCGTTGCAGCCGAATTGCCCGGCACGACCGAGGGGGTGCCTCTCGCCCTACCATTGTTCAAGCCCTGTCATGGCGGTGAGGCTTAGTAGCCTGGGGTGAAACCAGGCGAAGCCAATTGAAACGAGCCCAAATGATCTTTGCACCCCTCTTATAAGAAGAGGGTTCTCTAGAGATCAGGAGGAGGAATCGCTCTCGGTACCCCTCTTTTAAGAAGACCTAAGAGCAGCAGGAGGCGGCGCTTTTGCGCACGGGGCTAGGGGCGAGGATGGGAACCTCACCCCATTGCACTGTCCCGAAGTCAGTGGGGTTGTCCTGTAGTGCTGGGCAAATCCCATCTGTGGAGGTGAAATCGGTTCCTTAGGGGGCTGACTAGCCGTCGAGGTGCCCTGATGATTGTTGTTCCGGGGCGCCTCACCAAACGCGGCACTGATGGCACTCGCGGTGGTTTTTGTGGGTATACGGCACAATCATGTGCCGCGAGTCCCACACACCACTGACCCCACCCAGGGCCGGTGAAGGCGCGTAAATGCGTTTCCCCGTGTCAATGATATGGCTGAAAAGAGACAGCTACGCTGTCGCGTTTCGTGCTGTTTGTGATTAGCCGGTAGCCCATTGGAGGCGCAGCGCTGCGCGTTAATAATACGGATGTCGGAAGTTGTCACAAGGCTCCGATTGCTCGTTTGCCACGTATATAATAAGTATGGCGCGTGACTCCGATACTCGGCGAGGCGTCTGTTATCTGTATCTGATAGCATAAATTAAATTTGTACTCGTCGCTGCATGTAGCGAAACTAACGCCGTACGAAGATAGACCGCGACAAGACAAACAGACAGCTGGCGCCGCGGGGCTTACGGGCCCGACTGCAGCGGAACCGCGGGGAGACTTCATCATCAGCCGTCCGAGCATGCGCCTAACAAACTACAACACTCCAATTTTATGCCATCCTTTCAGGCCACTGCGTGGAGATTTTATGAACCACCTGAAACCCGACACACAACTCGAAATGCGATGTATGTGTGATCGAGATATTCCTCCCAGGACGTGCCGTGCAATGCAGCATGGCACTACCTTACAAATTATTACAATTCTATGTAGAAGTCCCAAGAATTGATGGTTTAGTGGTGAACTGTCTGCTTTATGCAGATGATGCAGTTCATTTAGGCTCCGCTCCGTGTGAGCTACAAGCACTGATCACAATTATGAAAGATGATTGTGAGAATATGGGCATACAAGTGAATGTGAAGAACATTAAAGTTTTAGTATTTGAAAGAGAATTAACCAGAACGGACGTAATGGTAGTGGTTGATGACCTAGTGCTGGAGCAAGTCAATTAATTTGTACATCTGGATTGTGCTTTTATCAGGGATATAAGGAGCACAGTACATGTCGAAAGAAGAGTGTGTGCGGGGAACAGATTGGATGGAGCGTTAGGGAAGTTGCTTAAAAGCACAGTTTTGAACCAGGGTGCCCATCTTGCCCTGCATAATTATGTGCTAACGTTGTTAACCATAACGTTGGGGTATGGTATGGAAGTGAGAGTAGATTAGAAAGTGTATGAACGCGGTCGAGATGAGGTCGTTACGAAGAAAATGTGACGTAACCCTCGCCGACCGTGTGCGCAATAATGCAGTGTGGGATCTTAGTTATGAAATATGGTGGCGGTGTAAAAGTGAAAATGCTCAGTTGGCTCGGGTACGTAGAGAGAATGGCAGGGGACAGGTTACAGTGACCAGGGCGTACTGTGCGAATGCGAGAGGATGTGGGTACCGAGGCAGACCACGACTGTCAGGCCATGATCAGATTGACCGGGTACTGTCCAAAGGTGGTGTCAAAAGTCTACGCAACTGGCGTGTCTCTACTAAGAGAGCAATGAATGTGGAGTAGGCGAGGCAGGTTTGTAAGGATCGTGACGTATGGCAGTCCATTCGATCTGCCTACCCCATTAGGGAGCTGGCGTGAAGATGTATGTATGTGCATAAGTCCCAAGGCATATTTAGCCATAAGCGGACGGCCCGGTGTATCGACGCCTCATGTGTCTTCTTTCCGGGACTCCGTGCGCTCGCCCCGTACTGGTCTCGCCACAGAGAAATAAGAACTCGAAAGTCAATAGAAATGGCACAGGGCGAATGTATTACTGAAACCAGTTTCGTCAGGCGAACACAAGTAATTGCATTATTGTATATTACCATTCTGTATACATATAAAAGAGGAAATGTCACTTACTGACCAATCACAAACTCTGAAATTATAGTACCTACAAACTTGAAAAGTGGCGGTTAGGATCTTTTCAGGGCGCAGATGTCCGCTGAGAACGAATCTTACGAAACTTCTCCCGTGTGCCTTTTTGGGGGTGGAGTGCACAGGTGAAGCCGTGTGGAGCTGCTAGTTATAATAGCGTAATACACACGTATGACATTTGTGTAGTGAGCATTGAGGGAGGAAGGAGGGCAGCGCATCGGCATAGTAATTATGTGGGTGTCGGTAGTCGTAGAAAGACTCCGATTGCTCGTTTGCCACCTATTACATAAAATACAAAAGAGCATAACTGGCCATTTTTACGACTAGCGTGCCATTTCTACTAGTTCTACTCAGCTCTGTGGATTATGAAATAGGCCTATGTGCATTTATTACTAATGCGGTATAACAGAGGTTTTATCAGAGTTTGTTTCGCCGGTTCTTCTCAGGACAGGTTTGGGGTTGAACCGGTGGTAGATTCTTTTCCACTGACATTCAAAAAGTATTTTTTGTAATTCTATTTTGAATGAAAACATTGTAATTTCAGTAAATATACAAATGTGCCCACGTGCTATGCATGCTAATTAATGTATTTATAATTCGGAAGCTTCTAGGTGTAACGACCGCTATTGTTACAACGCAATTTCACTGTACACACAGACGTCAGTGCTATTTGATGAGTTTAGAGATGACATTATGCGCCGCCGCGTATCGTCCTATGAGTCCGGGACTACACACCGGACATACCACCGGCAGGACTACACACCGGACATACCACCGGCAGGACTACACACCGGACATACCACCGGCAGGACTACACACCGGACATACCACCGGCAGGACTACACACCGGACATATCACCGGCAGGACTACACACCGGACATACCACCGGCAGTAGTCAGGAGCAGGATGTGGTGCTCTGTCTTGCCGATGCGTTGCCCTCCTCCTCCCCCCCCCTAGTCAATGGGCCACCGGCCACTCACAAACCCCACGAAACGCGACACTGAAGATGTCACTTTACGGCGGTATTATGTGAGCGAGAGGTACCTCTCCTACCGATATGTATGGCACTATCTCATCCTACTCAGCGTGACACTATTCCTTCCTATATCTGACCTGAGGACAGCAGGTGATGTGATGATGACGATAGGGCTGATAGTAATGTCGACAGGTTCGTAGGCCCTGATTGTGTATCCACGTGTACGTGTCTACAGACACTTACTTAGCCGTCATTATCAGCGGGACGTCGTCCACTGCCGGACAGAGGCCTCTCCTATAAACTTACTCAGGAGGACGAATGAGAGATCGCAACCATGTTGTGACTACCGACGCCCATTGACATCCGCATGTGTAGATGCGTCGTACTCGTTCACCCAATCCCCTGAGCCACCGGCTACTCAAAAGCCAGCACAGCCATCACCTTTAAAGCGTTGTCACGTAAGCGGGAAATACCTCCTCGGCCGTGCAGATTGGCCGGAGTACCGCATGACACTACCTGCTACTGATAGTGACACCAAGCCCATGGTGCTTACAAAGGTATACATATACCTACTTGTTTTTTTTTTCTCGGAAGGAACTACTACTGGTTTGCGACGCCATTGCACCCGCCCCTTTTTTTTTTGCTTACGCGGGGAAACGCATTTACGCGCCGTCGCCGGCCCTGGGCGGAATCCAGTGGTGTGTGGGACTCGCGGTTCATTACACTGACTACCCTTGCCCCGTGCGCAAAAGCGCCACCTTCTGTGCTCTTAGGTGCCCTCTTCTTATAAGAGGGGTACCGAGATTCCTCCTCCTGATCTTTAAGCTCCCTCTTCTTATAAGAGTTCTCATTCAATCTCATTCCCTCGGTTCAATTGACTTCGCCTGGGTTCGCCCCAGGCTACTAAGCCCGGTGGAGATTGCACCCGCCCTCTAGGGGCGTTCATCCGACTAGTATCATACGTACTAGTGTTTAGGTACACATTGTACGTATCACTCTATCATTATCATCATAGCCACCATCGGCTGGGGTACGTTCAGCGCTGGACATTGGCCCCCATACGCTACGGTCACGATGCACCCAGCGGCTCCTCGCAACCTTAACCAAGTCAGTCCACCAAATCTGTCTAACGCCATTAAATTGACTATTACAACTAGACTTCGTCGGAGGACACTGGAATATTTCCTTTTACAGCATTAAAACACTACTATCGCAGCAACAAAAAAAAATAAAAAGAATCCCCGTATGCGCGAATCACACGTAAATCATTTTAAGTAAGAGGTGGCGCCATGCGTAGGCCCGCACGACCGGGGATGTACCTATCGCTCACTGTATACCGCCGTAAAGTGACACCATTTGTGTCGCGTTTCGTGCGGTTTGTGAGTAGCCGGTGGCCCGCTGGGGGAGGAGGTGAAAGGGAGGTGAAAAATTGTTAATGGGCGTCGGTAGTAGTTGAAAGGCTCCGATTTCTCGTTTGTCCCCCTATATTATAAAAAAAACATTCGTCAAGTGTGTATATATATTTATGTATTTATTTGTTTGTCACTAAATCATGTCAACAGTGTCCGTTATCATTGACCTGAGTGATGTCATAACTCACAGCAATACTTTGGTTAGTCGCTCTGTGCTCGCTGTTGCGTCCGACGACATGGACGCTCCGGTGCGGTTAAGTTGACCGCTAAACTGATGTTGAACTTAAAAATAGACCGGTTAAAGTTTGCCGAAGGATTGCAGTGTAAACATTTGATAAGGTGGCAGATAGTATTATTTGCGCCAAGTCTTTATTAAGTGACGCGTGACGTGCCAGCTGGCATAAGGAATTTCAGCGCGCGCGCGGTTCGCTCGTTTTGAATTTCGAATTATTTGAATTTTGAATTTGTGCTACTTTTTTTATTCTTCTTTGAAAGCGTATTTGAACAATTGACTTCTGTTTGTAATTCAAAATGGGAATTTTCACGTACGTCTATAGATTATTTGTGAAGAAGCACATTCTAAAGTGATTGCGTTTTTGCTGCGCACTTTTTTCCCTACTATTCAAATATAAAGACTCAAACGAAACTGAAGACTGAATTAGTGCTGAACTTACAGTGTTGTACTTAATAAATAACTTTGGACGATAGTTTTGTGTATACGTCCCTAAAAAGCCTACATATGCCATACTTTCTGAGCATACCTACTCTGAAGAGAAGCAAGGTGCATAGCAACGACTGCTGTTACTGTCTCTGCGCTCTCTGTTGCGCTTTAAACAGACCGAGGACGACCTGCGAGTCGTTGATCAAAGTGTCTGTATCCGTTTTGAAACGATACAAATATTGTCTATGGTGGTTCAAATATAAGATATGCGAATGTTCTGGAAGTAGTCGTTATCTCAGCGCAGACTGTAGGCAGATAAGTTAAGTTAATACCTATGCAAAGAATAATTTGACGTCTGTTTGTGCTGGCATTATGTGACACTGAGCGCGCTTGCTCTGTGGTACGACAGTATTGTCATAATAAAAAATAAGGTTAATGACATATCGGTGTCACTTTATTTTTTTTCGAGTGTTATCAAAACAGATTTACGAAAATCACGATGATGCGTTGAATTTGGAAAATAAAATCTCCTTTTTGTCACGTAGACATATAGCACTGATACGCTGGTCTGGTGGGTATTTTTAAACATCAGGATAAGGAGTACTATAAGATTAGGCGTTCGCCGAAGACAGAGTAAGACGAAATATACAATTAAAAAAATGAATATGTCAATGGTGCACTTCCCGTACGCGCCATATTATCCTATGAGGTCATACGTGAACCAAGTCCACCCGGCGGAATACTTGAACTACTATGGTGTGTACGACGGTGAGTGTTGCCATTAAATGCACCTATGTATAGTTCTATGAATCTATGAACACATTCGAAATCGGTGCGTAACCAAATCGATACTTGATAATATAAATCTGAAGACTTGGTTCGTTTGAACGCGCTTATCTCATGAACTACTTGCCCGAATTAAAAAATATTGTTGTGTTGTTCGCTTATGGAGGAAGGCTAACTTAAAAAACAGGATTTTACTCAACTTGGGAGTTTGTTACAACCAACAGTTTTATTGTAATTGACATCATCATTATCAGATGCTACTGAGTATATAATAACAGGAAGGAGGCAATGGCAACGCATCTACATGTTGTTTACTTTTTCTTACCAAAAATAATGCGGTAATTCGGATATCTATGGGGCCTTTTGACGACAATCGACCAGTTGTCGTTAAAAGGCTCCGATTGCTCATTCGCCATCCCTACTGTAAGAGAACATGGTCTCGTGGCGAGCGTGTTCAGTAATCGGTCTGGCGCCTGACTTGTCTCTGCTCATGTTGGACTGCCGTCCCATCGGAACAGGAGACTAAGGGAACTGCACTTGAGCCTGCGCACACGCATAGACTATAAGATGATTTATTGAAACAACTGCTGGTGACTTCGAATGTCGTTCAACCTTTTTACATATGTTTACCACTTCCGTGCAGTATTACACGTGTGTGGGAGATTGTCAATATAGGCTAGCTTTAGCCGGCGACTTTCCAGGGGCCATTCTCCAGGTTATTATTATATAATATTTATTATACATTTAATATTTTATAAACTTACGATTTTTTGGAGTACATTGTAAACGCCCATGACCTAGACCGGACTCGAACCCGCGACCTCGGACGTAACACGTGGACTAACCGCCACGTTACCAGCTGAGCCAGCCGGTCGACGGAATGATGACCATTATGAATATAATAGTGATCGTTTCAGTTTGGGAGTAGCCATGTTCCAATAACACTGCGTATTATAAACAATGGTTGTAGGGAAAAAACAAATTGTCCACTTCCCACCTAATAACTCAACTGAGCAAACAAGTCCACCAAATTTACAGAATTAACATAAAAATTATGTCATTATCCCTCTATAATGACATATAGATTAAAAAATATCATATTCACGATGATGCCGCATGAAAATAGATAACAAAATCGAGCGTTTTAACGTAACACGATGACATGGATTTTTATAGATGACATTGTGGGCAATTTTTAAATGTATACCATTTTAGACATATAAACGGTGACATGAGGATATATAAAAAGCATCTCGAATAGAAAAAAAAGTAGTATTGTTTAATAATTTATCATTAAAGACAAGCAGTGTGATTGTAAATTATCTAATTGGTCATATGTCGATGCATTGTCTACATGCGCCGCCATATTATCCAGTGGCGTCATATCTGTACCAAGTCTAATCGGCGGCTAAATATTTGAAACTGTTGCCATTTCATAGGCGCGTTTTGAATACCTTTTTTATTGAATTTATTTACTTCGGTTCTTTCGTCCTTTGGATTTGCACAAGTTAATCATGGAAGAAGTATCAAGAAAGCATTCTTAAGTTGTGTCTTCTACGCGAAACTGACAACAGACCTTGTTTGAACTGCGTGGACGAAACTATAGTTGTTTATTGAGACACATGTGTGCGTAAATGTTGTGCGAAATCACGCGCCATTGTTGGAGTGACATCCGCGAGCACGTGGGCGTTGTTTGTGTTGCCATGTTGATATGTCATATTGTAGCACTACCAATCAGTGGTAGTATTCAGCGACGCCACCCCAATCTTGTCTGATACGGTCTTTTGATTCGTTTATGCCTTTTTTTTTTAATCTTATTGCTATTGAAGTTTTATCATTGCCAAGATTTTCCAGTCAATAAAAATAGACGCAACAGGTTTTGCCATCGTATTTCATTCGGTTTGCGGTTATTTTGAATGTTCTATTGGAAAAGGTGTATGCTATGTCTGTCTCATTCAGATTAAGATAGAAATGTATACTTATCGCGTCTATATGTATTGTAACTTGCTTTCATTGTCAGAAACTAGTCACTAAGAATAGTAATTAAAGTTATTACCAGCATCACCCCGCGGTTTCACCCGTGTAATTCTCGTCCGTTAGGTCGTAGAGTTACATAGCCTAGCTACTCAACACAAAATTATTTTTTCAATTGGGGCCAGTAGTTTCTGAGATTAGTGCGTTAAAACAAAAAACAAAATCTAGTTTGATTTATATTATTAGTACAGACTTATGCTTTTGGTCTTGCTGATATGCTTACGGGCGTCTGTGTTTACTATTTTGAAGTTGTCTCGTAAGGTTTTTTTTTTCAGAATAGGGGGCAAATGAGCAGTCGGTGCCTTTTTACAACTACCGACGACCATGATCATCCACATAATTACTGTGCCGATGCGTTGCCCTCAGAAGATGTGAGCGAGAGGTACCTCCCCGATCGTGCCGGCGCAATTCCGTTGCATAGGAGGATGTAATGTGCATGGCACTATCTCTTCCTAGACAAATAATTTTGAATTTGGCCAGCAGTGAAGCTTCTCTGGGCAATCCCCGGCATCAAGTCTTAACGATCACTATTAATATAACGTCTTAATTCGCAATGAATTTAGAAGTTTATGAGTTTAATCGAGGTGAAAGGTTATGGTTAAAAGAAAGGGCCACGTCCATTTTTAACCATCTCGCCGTAAAGCAATCAGGTTTTAGGAAGAGGTAGTGCCATGCATAGTGCATGACACTACAACCTCCTATGCAACGGTATTGGGCCGGCACGTTCGGGGAGGTACCTCTCGCTCATGTAATACCACCGTAAAGTGACATATTTAGTGTCGGTTTTGTGCGGTTTGTGAGTAGCCCCATAGGGGGGAATGGGAGAGGGCAACGCAAAGGCACACTAATTATGTGGATGTTCATGGTGGTAGTGAAATTGGGGGGAATGGGAGAGGGCAACGCAAAGGCACACTAATTATGTGGATGTTCATGGTGGTAGTGAAATTGCTTGTTTTGCAACAA
>JAFELO010001530.1:141084-181204 GCA_017140195.1 Eumaeus atala
TATAAAACAAAAGAGGGAAATTGATCGGATACTAGGTAAGCGAGCACACATCATACAATTTGGATAATTTTTTCGCGAATTCGTGTCTAAGATAGCGTTATCAGGGGTATTGTTCTAGCGACACCGTGATAAAGTTCCTGTTATCACGGTGACAGTTGATTTTTTTCATAGTCAGCGTTACGCGTCGAATTCGCTGTGGAAAATTGTGTTTACTTTATTTAAAAAAAAATTGCTCTTTAGAAGATCAATGGAATTTGCAGGTAATTCGAATGATCCGTTGTTAAAAAAGATCTTTATTTTCTTTTACAAAAAAAAAAATACATACAAATATAGATAAATACATGAATAAATAATATAGATAAGTAATATACATACATAAATGCTTCGTAAATCGACGGAATTGCGGTCAAAGCAAAGGTCGCTTGCTTACGCATGGCAATGTTATGTTAGCAAAGATGGCGGCGTTTGTTTTTTAAATATTCGCGCCATAACATACTTTTGTTTCTATCATTTATGACTGCATTATATTTGTTTACCTAACTTAACCTCAACTGTTCCGTTAAGTACCTGCATTGAAAAGACTTCGGACTGTTGCTAGAAATATTAATAATAGTTTTGTACAAACAGACGACTAAATTGGATAAGTCACACGTAATTTTGGGTATTCACGATTATAGCACTTAATAAAGCAAATAATAATGTTTTCGGCGTGACATGTCACTCTCAAGTTACTCAGCACTTTATAATCCGTGGCTCACGTATGTTGACATTATCATTGTAGATTACAGCTCTTATGTAACTTGCTCAAATAATGCAAAGGCGAAAAATATGTGTCATCGAAACACCGTGCTTCCCAGAAAATACCACTTTAATTTGTTAAAAAAATATTTGGTTTACAGTTAAATACTATAACTCAAACTAAGTTTCCTTTAGATTATAGCATTACGTAAAATTTTGTATACATGAAGCGTGGGTAAAGTACAGTTTTGGCTCCGTAATCGTATCACTATATACGACAGAAAAAACTTAAAAACAGCATTTTATTTCACGTTCGTGGATGGTGTTTCACCACGACGAGGATGTAGGTTCATTACATCACTGTTCAAGTAACTCATTATCGATGTTTAGCACGTGGAAGTATTTCCTGCTAACCTCTCCTGTCACATATTATTTACATGCATACAATATGGCGGTGTCTAGCCGCCATGTTCTCTGTATCTGGCCCAGAGTCGACAACTCATGTGTGTGTGTTGTTGCAGGCATGTACACCATGCGCATGCTGGACAGCGCGGCGGCGGCGCACGTGCCGCAGAACCACTCGCACATCCCCATGGCCAGCGGTGAGTGCACCATTTGTTTAGACCAGCTCGGTTATGCAAGCAGGAATACACAGTAGCGGAGAAAATGAGCTCTCTAGCGAGTACCGACGCCCATAAACATCCGTCCAAAAGGCCATCAGACTTTTAAAGCTCATGAAACACCAAAGCTTAACCATCACTTCACTTTACCGCAGTGTTTTGTTGAGAGATACAGTCGTTAGCAGATTAAAAAGAACTACTTACTTATAGACATGCAAGTCGATTAAAAAGAACTACTTACTTATAGACATGCAAGTCGATTAAAAAGAACTACTTACTTATAGACATGCAAGTCGATTAAAAAGAACTACTTACTTATGGACATGCAAGTCGATTAAAAAGAACTACTTACTTATAGACATGCAAGTCGATTAAAAAGAACTACTTACTTATAGACATGCAAGTCGATTAAAAAGAACTACTTACTTATAGACATGCAAGTCGATTTACGGATGACATAATTATACGTAGTAACGGTTCTCTAATTGATATGTGAAGCTATCGCCCGATGGAGTGAAAGTGACGAGTTGTTACTGTCTCGTTTTCTAGCTCCGCCCATTCGGAATATTACTCTTGAACGCTACTATGACGTCGTAATTTTTTCGTGCCTTAGAAACAAATTACTTTGACTTTATTATTACTTGTTGATAGTATGTTAAGAGTAAATTCGGATCTTTCTCTCTTATGTGAATTAAGATGCTGACTGTCTACTTTGACCTCTACTATTTTAGCCGTTGATTTGGGACTGATGACTATAGACATACTGTAGCCTTATATCATACTTGCTCTAATTCGATATTATAAAGCTCTAATTACCCGGCCGTTTAAGGTTGGATCTGGGTGTGTAGTACGGAAGACAATGCTGTGATGAGCTGACACAATATGCCTACCTTGTCGTGGTCGTTATCAGTAAACATTTTGGGCAATTGCTTATGACAGCGGAGCGCGACTCTGCATCAGACAGCGCCGTGTCGTCCATGGGCTCGGAGCGCGTGCCCTCGCTGTCTGACGGCGAGTGGTGCGACGGCAGCGACTCCGCGCAGGAGTTCCACAGGTACAAACACACGCCCATACATACGCACACGCATATGCATACGCACACGTCCATACATACGCACACGCACATACATACGCACACGCACGCACACACGCGCATACACACGGACATGTCTACTCGTGCACAAGTCACACGAGGTTAGACAGTAAAGGCTAATCAATTTATATCACCCACCTACCCAGCGCCTTGCATTCTTTGTCTTGGAATGCAACCTGGAAAGGTGCTACACCTTTGGTGACACCGATGTTATATATGTAATAATCGTTTTTAAAGGATTAGACTGAAGTAATAGTTTGTCTGTCTCCTGCATACATCCTGTTCACTTGCAGTTGTTTCTTTTCAAACACTTATGCATACTGAAGATCGTAGCGTATGGCTTGATATATGCTACATTAATCTCTAAACTGAAACGGAATCTGCCGACACCATACCTGGACGTTGACTTACAAAACGGTCTACTGTAAAAGAGATACTGTCACTAATAGTCGGTAATTTTGCTCATCGACATTCACCTTATATGATCAACATGACCTATATAAAAATACGGTTACTACCTCGGGCCCAAGTTGGCCAGTTCCACCTAATATTTGGCACTTCGTATTTATTTAATTTTTGTTTTTTGTACACAGAAAACAACTAAGTTACTAAATTATAAGAAGGCTGTTACAGAGATACCGCTAGTTCCATATAGGAACCTGTTCCTGCGTGACCTTCCTCACCAGATACACGGAAATTTTAAAAAATCTAAGACCGAAACTCTCTTATCTCAGACTCTGGCTATATTATACATGTCTTGTTACAGTTCCAAGTTCCGTCCCTACGAGGGCGCGTACGCACGCGAGCGCTCGCACGCGCCCCAGAAGAAACACCACATGTTCGGCAAGAGATGCTTCCAGGTACGTTGATTTTCATCGTTGTGTTCAACAACAAGTTATCTAACGTGGGAGAGAGTGCGAACCGAGTGCCACATGTCACGATCGGACTTGCTGACCTGGTAGCTACGAGACGATTATAAAATAATAAAAATAACAGCCTTTATTCTACTAGAATAATATCATGCCCATTTGTGAAATTAATTATATAACATTATACTGATCTGATGATATATTTAATATTAATACATTTCAATTATATTATTTATTTCTGAATTATCAATGATTATTTAATTACATATTAAATTACTCAAATAGTCCACCTATAATCCCATATCTAATAAATTGTTGCTAAAAGTACCTTCACGCCTGTTTATCACCGAAGAGGTAGGCAGAGGTGTGCCGCCAGTACATCCACAACTCGTAAGTCCAGTAGATATACCAGAACACCCACGATTAGCCAAGGTACTGAGGCCCATGATGTCATAGGCGGCAAGCCTATGGCCACTTCGAGCACATTCCAATTCCGGACAATGTAATGCGTGCTCAGAATAATCTGAGAAACATTTAATAACAGTTGCGCGACCTGGGGATCGAACCCAGGACCCCGCGCTGCTAAGGGTCATAACGGGCAACACCCGCACCGTTACACCACAGAGGCGATTAAATTATTGATATTATCGAATATATGTTTATTGACTTTGAAAGACGCCTTTGTGGCGTATAATAGTTTGTATTTAGAATTTTCACTTTTGTTTAAATTAAACACTTATTAGTTTGTTCCCTAGGAAGTAAAGTTTTATTTATAGTTTTTATTACGAGTCTACTTATTTATCTTAAAATTAAGGACAAAGTTTAGAACACTATTGATATGGCAATTAATTATTTAAATCACGATTTATATACGGAACTGTTTATACTCGTACAAACGCCAACCAGCGAGTCCCGACAAGACGATTAAGCTTCTGTTTTGTATCGTGATCTTGACTTGAACAATGTCTACCCAGGAGCCTCCAGCCCCGACCATAGAGCCAACGGTGCTGCCGCGGGCCCCCGGCGTCATCAAGTACGAATGCGAGCAGACCTACCACCACGACACCATGCACAACATGCACAACGGTGAGTACCGCCGACATGCACTAACTGTATAAGTCATGTATCTAAAGTGAACATAGGCATAATAACGTAAGGTAAGACTCATGAAATTCCAGCAAGCTTATTTTAAGCAGTACCTGATCTGATTGAAGAAAGATCCGATAAATTTCATAGAATTTTTATTATGCTGTAGGCGAGCAATCCGAAGCTTTGATGAGAACGGACGTGCGAAGACATCCGCATTATTGTCATGCAGAAGCGGTGACCTTCTTACCTCCTCCATATGTAGGTAGGGTAGAGTTTATAACAAACAGTGATTTACAATAGTGTATTTACAATCGATACAAGATTCGTCACATATCAGATATCCAGTTATTTAGAGATCAGTGTCTCCTCGCCACGTGTTGTTGTGCCCAAAGAGGAGCCTATAGCACATGTGATTTGTTTCCAGTGGAGTACAACCGACACCAGTTGCCCCCGCCCCACGTGCCCGCGCTGCAGCCCGCGCTGGACCTCAACACCGCACACTCCAGTCACTCGCTGCTCACGCCGCTAGATGTCGCTGTAAGTAGAGATATGTACGTCCAACCTCACTGATGGGGGATGGATGGATGAGAATTTCTCATTGAATATCTGGCCTTCGATCTTCTCATACAACTGTATAGTCATTCGGGTTCCTTTGAATTTTATAATCTTTGTAGCATTCGTAGTGATTAACAATCCAAAAATGTAACTGACACAAAGAGAGTGCAACTTGCTACAGACTAGGCATTCGTAATTGATTTGAAGAATTATAAATTCGGCCACGAGGACATCATTAGTAAGAATATGTGTATCATGATGCTGGTTTCTCCCACAGGCGGGAGTGGCGGGTCCGGTGGGCGGAGCGCGCTTCGGCGAGCGCGTGCGTCACAACCACACGTACAGCGCGCCGCCGCCCGCGCAACCGAGACATCACGCCAGGGATAAACGAGGTAACTGCTCAGTCACCTCAAATATACATAATACACGAGACAAATCACAACAGTTAGCATAAAACACAATTGAAGTATATTCAGGAGTGCACAGACAGATCTAGCTCAAGGGATAAATAGAAGTATACACGCAAAATATATTGTTTTAATTGTGATTTCAAGAAGTATTTAAAATGTAATTTTAATCGGTAAAAAGTGGACCTTGGCCAACATCAAGTTTGCCAATCCTAGTATAACTCTATGCGAATATTATTGGCACGCAGTATCCCCTACTATCAGTTCGACTCCCGTGACGAATGTGTTCCAGTGTGATAAGCATGAAGCGCGGTTGGGTTTCAGCGAAAACACTCAGTTAAGCCGTATGAATTTTTATATATAAACAGCAACAAATTTTAAACAATTATCATTTAGCCATAGATGGATATATCAATTTGTTTGGAATACTAATGTTAAGTTAAAGAAGAATACTAAAGTAAAATAAATAATAATTTTAATGATCAATCAAATATTTCATTGGAAAAAGATCGAATAATGTCAGAGGGTAGTTGTAAAACACTTTTGTGTTTCAGTGAGGCGCCTGACGGACGGCAGCATGTCGGACGGAGGCAGCGGGCCCAACCTGTCCCGAGATGAGAAGCGGGCGAAGGCTCTCGGTGAGTACTAATAATGACGAAAAAAGAGTTAGAATGTGGCCGGGTGTTAGGCATCTAGTGACAGGACCCTAGCATATGATTAGCGCCATCTGTGGAGCTGTCTAGAGAACCGGGATTAAAACGATTATATTTGTTGGTTTTGAATATGTATTTTGCTAGTCACATAGGGGAATTTAGTGGGAGGCGTATATACGTGTCTCTAGCGTATTGAAATTCTACTCTTTGCTAGTTCTCTCTCTCTTTCTCTCTCTAAGTGGCACCTGTGATGCTTTTATATACATTTTACACAAAGAGCTTCTGGCCTCTAATCAATATAGAATAGAGCATAGAGCCGATAGAAGTGTGGTTTTATATCTGTCTATTGTAATATTGAACACTCGCAACAAGTCATCATCTATCTCTGTCTGTAATACTAACTAACTCGCTCTCTCTCGGCAGGTATCCCAATGGACGTGCACGAGATCATCAACCTGCCAATGGACGAGTTCAATGAGCGGCTGAGCAAACACGACCTGAGCGAGGCGCAGCTGTCGCTCATCCGGGACATACGTCGCAGGGGCAAGAACAAGGCACGGACACTTCCAGACTGACTAGTATAAGAGTCAAACGAAAAGTTGGGCCTTCTGATGAGCGACAACTCGCATAGAATTGTTATGAGCGTGCACACGTGCTGCCCTACAAAACTTATAAGAGTAACACAAGTTACGGTAAATGGCGGGGACCTAAATTGACTTAGTGTGCAAAGTACTTTAGTAAGACGCGACGGGGAGGTATCTCTCGCTCACATGACATCGCCGTTGAGTGACAGCTATTCTGTTGCGTTTCGTGCCGTTTGTGAGTAGCCGGTGTCCCTTGGGTGGGGAGGAGGAAAAGGACGGCGACAATAATGAGGATGTCTATTGCCGTTCGTAGTGTTCATAACGCTGCGATTGCTCGTTTGCCCCCGTATATTATAAAAAAACAAATTAATTATCTGTTAAGGGGTATAACGATGTATTGTATTTTCCAGGTCGCAGCTCAGAACTGCCGCAAGCGCAAGCTGGACCAGATCACGTCGCTGGCGGACGAAGTACGCACGGTACGCGACCGCAAGGCGCGCACGCAGCGCGACCACCACTCGCTGCACGCCGAGCGGCAGCGCATCAAGGAGCGGTTCGCCGCGCTCTACAGGCACGTCTTCCAGGTAAGCCATGGAACATATGATACCAACTGATACTACATGATACGTACTGCGACATATGATGCGTACAGGACGCCAAGCTACGTACTGAACGCTGCATGATATAAACTGTACGCCATACACCAGATGCTACGTACTATCATCAGCCCTTATGAATATAGGCCTCTTTCAATGAACGCCAAGACGACCGATCACCTGCTACTCGCACCCATCCCGGACTGCATAGAGATCGTCTTTCCGCCTTAACGCGAGCTTACAGAAAATGTTGCACAGCCTAAATGAATCCTCCCGACGTATTGGCCTTAGGATGAACTTGGACATGACAAAGTTAATGGTCCGCGAACACATTCTCCCCAGGCCGGTCAACGTCGATGGAGCTATTCTAGAAGTCGTAGATGAATACGTCTATATCGGACAACTATTGCAATTAGGTAGACATAACTTCGAGAAGGAAGCCGATAGAAGAATTCATTTGGGTTGTGCAGCATTCCAGAAGCTTCGTTCTCTCGTCCTCTATACCGCAGAGCTAGAGGACGAAAGTCTTCAACCAATGCGTTCTCCTCGTGATGACCTACGGGGCCGAAACATGACCTCTTAATTTAGGACTGGTCTGCAAGTTTGCGGGAGCTCAACGGGCTATTGAACGAGCTATGTGGGGTGTTTCTATATCCTTGAGAATTCGCAACGAAATCATAAAGCAGAGAACTGAAATATCCGATGTTACGCGAAGAATAAGCTCGCTGAAGTTGCAACGGTCTGGTCACACACTCGAAAAACCAGATGGCAGATGGGCCACTAAGGTTCTTGAGAGGAGGAAAAAACTTCGTTTAGGAAACTAATATATAATATACGTACTGCTATAATGCCGTCATAATACGTACTATACGCACGACATACGTACACCACGCCACACGCAACTTAGTGCGTACTGAAACTTAGCAATTTCTCAGCTCTCATTGAGTTTAGCATTGTAGTTGTGTAAAATAACGCTTATTTTTTTCTATTGTCTTCCCATGTTGCGTTGTGAGAGCCCACGATGTATTGTCCCGTTTTCCTGTTGCACTTCTGCACAGTACAGAATGAATGTTATAACATGCGTTCCGTTACAGAACCTGCGCGACCCGGAGGGCAGGCCCCTCTCCTCCCACCAGTTTTCGCTGCAGCAGGCGGCCGACGGCAACGTCGTGCTCGTGCCCAAGATGCAGCACGGTCAGTACTAAGTACCATGTTCACTACCACCACCGTAATCATAACCACATATTTTGTGTTCTCCAGATTGAACACGACACAGTTTCGGCTATCATGTTAGACATACATCATTTTAATGATAAAAAATGTTAAAATGAATTATACTGCTAATCTGAAGATTCTGAAAGAGCTCAAACCTCAAACCATGATATACGAGTAGTCCGTATCACACGCACATAGCGTCGCGTAGCTGTGCTTAGTGCCACTGTGCTACGAGTGAGCATAGGTCCACTAACCTGTACTACGAGAGAGCGTAGCTCCACTAGCCTGTGCTACGAGTGATCGAGGCTCCACTAGTCTGTGCTACGAGTGAGCGAAGCTCTACTAGCCTGTGCTACGAGTGAGTGTAGCTCTTCTTGCCTGTTCTATTAATGAATATAGCTTAACTTGTATGTACAGTATGTTGCGAACACAGACACATATGGAAAATGTAGACACCTATGGAAGTATAGAGATGTCTATTTTATAGAAGACACTGTACACTACAATCCAAAAAATGTCCTGAATTGTTCATCTTGTTTCACTCACTCAGTAACATAATGTTATACTCATAAATACATATGCAACTGTTATAAATGTATTCACTTTTTAAATTATTTCCGTATTGTATTCCAGATCATCCCATGAACCGCTCCTCCGACGACGAGATGGACAGGAAAACGAAAAACTATGAGCAGTGACGTCACACCTCATGAACACACACAAACCGCTATGCAGTTGTTTGTGAACACGAAGCTACTTTTGTTCATACAAACGGAAATTACAACCAAAAACCGGTTATGCGTTAACAGCTGTGCTGTTTTTTTTTTTCAAGTTATACCGAAAATTGTATTGTCTAATAAAATTTTATGGAATAACAATAAATAGGTATATGTTACAAACTCCATAACCGGTTCTTATGAAACACATGTGACCCCAGCACCGGTGAATTTGTCGGACAGAGAAATGGGTCACCAGAATATATTTTGGATGACGTTTGGACATTATCGGGGCTGGGCCCCAATGCTGGGGCGCTGGACAAATAAAGACACTTACACGGGAGTAATGGCAATACCACTAGATCAATCTAGAGTAATCTAGAAATATAAGAGCAACATGCAGCAATATTGCTTCCAATTGCTAATCTATATTCCGTACATTCTAAACATTTCATCAAACTGATCCTTGTCCCGTTACCGTAAATTGCTTAATACCTGTGACGTCACAAACGACATTTTCTGATGGTTGAGCAATTTTTTGCCCGTGTAAGCGCATCTTAACTGTATGATTTCAGTTTACTTGTATTGTATATACATTTTCTTTTGTAGACTTTTTGAGGCACCGTGTGAAACTTTAGCTAAGTTAAATGTTCACTACGCATGCTGCTATTTTCGAGGATCGACTTAGTGTAAAAGTCGATTTCATAATCGATTATGCGAATCCATTTTTGTCAGTCTGAATACGCGATCCTTTTTTATACTTCCGGATCGAATTCAGCTATTGTGAAATATCTGATACATATTGCTTTGTCAACAGTTTTTTCATTGTTTCTTTTGGAACCGTCTAGAAATGTGATACGAGAATTCCATTTTTTTTAGTGTCCGTTTAGTTCGAAATTTTAATGATGCCACGTGCGTTGGAGATGCAATAACTATATTGATATAACTTTGTGTATATTATCTATAGGTATATATTTATTAATTAGGTTAGACTGTTATAGTTTAATTTTCTGTTGTAATTCTGAAAATTGTTTACAAATGGAAAAAAGTACAAAAAAATCAATGTACAGAGGTGTCAATTGGGATTATATCGCTTGTCTAACATTTTTTTTGTCCCGGCTGTCCCCATTGATTCCTTTGCCGTTCAGATCAGTGTTGGTCGTGAAAAATTTAATGTGAATTGTCATTTGTGTCGGCAATGTATTTTTAAAGACAACAATGTTTTTTATAACTCGCAATATTTAGGTTTAATATGGTTAAGTAAATAAATGTTTTTTTACATAATTTCGTATTAATTTTCGGTTTAAGCATTACAATAAGGTAATATTTTAGTTAACCAGAAATTAAAATGCGGTGTATAAGGGTTACCTAATATGGCTTCTTACTAAACCTAAAAGACATTGAGTCAGTTTGATCGCTGGATCAAATTTTCGTATCTGTGTTATTAAAAAATAGCAAAAGAAATTTGAATTTGGAACACTTGATTCGGGACAAAAATGTTGTTGTCTTATAAAATGTAGTACTCTGTGGTGCATATTTTTTTATCGATAACCTGTTAGTGCTTAGCGAGAGTAACTCGCGGTTAATATTTATGTAATATAAGGGTGAGGCGGCGGGTAATGCATTTCACTAAGTTTTTTTTAAATAAATTCTTAGCGTGGCTGAGTGAGTCTTTTATTTATTACCTACTGCTGACCCAACATTTTAAGTTGGACTGAGCTACATATCTATGTGAAACTATGTCAGTCTAATCTAGCTCAGAAAAACATCATGGTACAATCATTTAGCCTTTAATTACACACTGAGATACCTATACAGAAGAACTCGATTCTCACACCTACTGAATATAATTCGATAAAATTTCTAAAATTTATTTACTGGTAGTTCGTCCCGGCTTCGCACGGATCCGTCACGAAATATGGCAAAACTTAATTGATTTACAAAAATAAAAAAATTGTAAATTCATGGTAATGATGATTCAACGTCATGGTAATTTGTGTTGAGTATAAAATGTTTTTTCAATGGACAACAGATTAAATTATGACAAACAACCTCTGTCGGGAACAGCTAGTTGTCGATTGTTTCTGCGGCTAGACGAAGATTTTCTTTGAAATTTTTTATCTATTATGGTTACACTATCGTCGTTTCATAATGACCAAATAGTTTTAGAAAATGTTGTATATAGGCTATGTTCATCACAAAAAATCTAGGATTCGAAGGTAAAAGATTTTTTTTTCAAATCGACTCAACAGCTTTGGTGTATATTCAATGCAAACAAACAAACAATCAAATGTTTCCTCTTTATACATATATATTAGTATAGATTAATGTAAGTATAACATAGTAAAACACGAGTTTAATGCTAAACAGTAATTTATTTGTTTATATTTAATTCTGCAAATTATTAAAAAATTATTAATATACTTAACATAACATCGTTTGAAATACAAAACATTATAAAAATTATAATTCATTTAAATAATTTCCTACGCTAATTTCATGATATATATGTATTTGGAAATATCGTGCTTTCTGTCTGTATTGTTTGTCCCCATACGAACCTTTGGGATTTTTATCATGACTTTACGTGATAACGTCTTGTTGAATGATAACATTCGATTCGTGCGCGAAAAAATATGACGTCATAATAACGTTCCGAATGGGCGGAGTATGTAGCGACGGAGCTTAACAAGTATTCTCTTTCACTACATCCGGCGATGCGTTCACGGATCAATTAGAGAACTGCTATCATGCGATATATATCGCCCGCAAACCGGCTTACAGGCAACCAGCTTATTTGCGAACTATTTACATTAGGAAAATTGAAATATTTTACATGTCCGAAAAACCACAGAGATTTTTAAATCCCAAAAAAATGCAATTTTCGACACATTACGTACTTTTTTTAATTGAACACTTTGTTTCACAAGAATTCTCGAATCCAGACTAAATCAGACATTCATTACAACTAGATATAGTGTATATAGTTGTAATGAATGTATAACTATTTATAAAATTGCAAATTTAATTACTTTTGTAATACCAAAACTCTTTTCTTACGAACCGAAAGTAGACTGAAAATCTGAAAACTTTCTAAAAGAAAAAATGTTAATACGTCCTCCTTTTTTAAGTCGGCTGAAAAGAAGTAATCAGTTCTCAAGTGGGGGCTAGGGTTGAGCCGGTGCTGTGTTGAACGTACAAAAAGATTTGTAAAGTCAAACTTTGAAGAAAATATTTTGATTTATGAAAGGAAAATAAATCGTAACCTTGGTGTACAATCTGTCCTAACTAAGTTATAATATCAATGCTAATGTCTTGTGTATCGGAGGCTCCGTTGATCTTTACTGCCAAATCCAGCCCTACTTCTATCTAATTCTATTAATCAATTAAATTTATATGATTTATCCTACACATCCTTACTGTAGCTAACAATTAGCGGCAAGACCCTTCAGCGGGCAAGATATACCATACCGCTCAGCTTCCAGAAGGAAGTCGTCTCCGTTTTGCCCAAGAGAAAGGGGTCAAAAACGAGTAGTCCAAACCCCAATGGGCCACTGAAAGGTTTCCACTACTCGCCTAACATAGCGGCCTGACTAACAGCAACTAACGGTGTTTAATTCCTTATCATATGCAGTGCGCCATCGGGCTCTCGACACGCTGTACGACAGTGTAGCAGTCTCCTCACGTCGGTTACATGCGCGAGTGGTAGGTACAGTGCGGCGCGTACTGCATCCAGTCCGGTTAGATAATGGAATACCGGGAACTTTTAGTTCTATTTATGATTTTTTATCGATATATAATAAAGGTATAGCAAGGTCACTCACTCACGCTCGTGCACGAGAGCAGAGTTGAGTATGGGAGTCTGTTTTAGCACGTGCTCGTAAGTCGGGATTTTGTGGAATTCGACCCCTGAGGGTGTGTTAATAGAAGAATTTCAGTAGTAATTATACATCTGTAGCCCGACGCAGTAGGCACGTGTCGCTAGTGGTCGCTGAAAAATACTAGGTCGCGTTTAGCACCAGGTGTTAAGCCGACAGGAGCAGGTCAATTCGTATTTTAAGCTGGATCGTGGTGCTTTGGCCGGATGGCCTTTCCGAGACTTGCACCTGGTCCTAGCTCTGTTGGTACTGGTCTCAGACCGCATGGTGGGTGGCGGCGGGCGGCGGGAAGCACCGAACGTGCTCCACTCCTGCACGCTCGTCGTCGGCGCCCGCCAGGTGGCGTGACAGGACGGAGAATATCTGCGAGTTGAGCACCTGGAAGCGGCGGATGCGGTCCACCATGCGCTTCAGCGGCTGCAATAAATAACAGGGTAAGGTAACAAATAACAACGTTCCATCAGAACCTAGATGGATGAGTGGCCATTTTCTTATTATTTATGCCTCAAAATAACTTTGTTTTATAGTATAGAGGGATAAACAAACAACTGGAGCCTTCCATCGACTACTGACGCCCGTGAACATACGCATAATTATGGCCATGCGTTGCCCACCTTTTCACCCACTACTCACATAACCGGTGGCCCATTGGGGGTGGGCACGCACCGCACGAAACGTGACACCATAGGTGTCACTTTACGGCAGTAAAGTTGTGAGCGGGAGCATTACCGCTAATGCTACGAGCAGCGACATCTATTACTCCGCAATTAAGTCACATCATGCCTTTGAAAGGTCACGTTGGCAGACGACACGATTTCGCTGACAATCCTAAATTAGCATGTCCGTAGCCGGCGAGCTGTCTTGTGGAGCTGGTGGTTAGCAATGCAATTCAACAGTTCAGTTATTTTTTCTTTCTTTTACACTCTCTCTCAACCTCTCAAAACGAGAGAAAGAGAGGTCTCTCTCTCCTTCTCTCAATAGTTTTATGCGGTACTCACGATGCCCTTGACCAGCTCGTCCTTGCCGTCCACGCGCTGCACGCGCAGGATGTGGTAGCAGAAGTCCAGCGCCTCGAAGCGGCGTTGCTGGCCGAGGAGAGCGATGATGGTGCAGCCTGCCCAGTGCAGGCCCTCGCCGAACAGCTCCCTGTTATGGTTTATGTATATATAAGTATATTATGGAGCAAATGAAAACCAAATTTTAATAGTGTAATAAGCATGACCGAATAAAATATTTAAAAAAATTATAATAATTTAAATAGCGAGGACCGGTCGGCCCAGTGGTAACAACTTGGATAATCGTGCATGCTGCACCAGATGTCCCAGGTTCGAGTCCCGCACAGGTCATGACTGTTAAGCCATGTGAATGTTTATGTATGTATTATATGTATTATAGCAAAAATATTAAATATAATGTCAACCGGCTGGCTCTGGTAACGTGGCGGTTAGTCCGCATTTTACGGGTCGTGGGTTGGAATCCCGCCCAGGTCATGAATGTTTATATATGTATTATATGTGTGTGTATAATAAAAACCTTAGGTATATAAAACTACTTAAATTTAAATAAAATATTAAATATATTTCCGTTGTCTAGTATTTGTTACACAAGTCCTCACGGTACGGTATGGCGCTAGAGGCTACACTATCGCGGTGCGAAGACCGCATATACTATTTATAAAAACAGAAACAACATCAACCCAACATTACTAATTTACTTGATAAAAAGCAGCAGGCAACACCACATAGACGCTGCAACTGGATGCACCGGTGCAACACATGAACATAGTAGGGTATTTTGATTATGTTTTTGCAGTAATAATTAATTTTAATGTAAAAACTACACCAAAATTTATTCCAGTTTTTCTCATAAGAAAAATTTAAACGTTTCATTACTGGTCCGCGAGATGTACACAAATTTTATATCGCCTAAAAGCGGCTATAACACTAAATATACCAACACTTTTTTATTTACATTTCTTGAATTGCAGGAAAATCCGTGCACCAAAAATTTTTTGTAGACGTAATGTATAACCAATGACAGATGACAGGTTTAATTGTCATTTAGTATGGACAATAAAGACAGTATTTAAAATTGAAAGTGATTGGATATGATTTATGTTTGATTTAACAACTGGACATAGAGCAGCCCAAGCATCCATACAAAAATGAAGTGTCTCCTTTGTACTTGTTTTTACTTGTAGGACTAAAGAGATTAAGAAAAGTTTTAAGTTTACTTTTATGTGTAAATGAAATAGACACGATGTTATGTAGATGTTATTAGACTCACTCGACTGTGAACTGCGTGTCGCCCACCGGGATACAGTACAGGAACTGCAGCGCCGACCACAACCTGCGAACACCAGATGGACACATACGCGTGTAATACTATTTGTGGTTACCTCCCGCTCACATAATTCCGGAGTCAGAAATGGCCTTAAAGTCGCGTGAGGGGGGTTTGTGAAAATTCGATGACCCGAATGGAGTAAAGGAGGCAACGCATTCACATAACTAAAGTGCGGATGTTTATGAGCGTCGTAGACACTAATGCTTACAACGGCAGTAAACGCGTACTCGCACGTTGGCACGCATGCGCGCACGCAGCACTCACCGGTGGAACTCATTGGTATCGTCGGCGTGCAGCGGCGCCTGGTGCGGCGGCGCGGGTGGTGCGGGCCACTGCGGTGCGGTGAGGTACGCGCGTAGCCGACGCAGCACCACCGAGAACAGCGACAGCCCGCAGCATAGACGCTCGCGAGTTAGTAGGTCGCCCTCGCGGGAGAGCTGGCTTTGCTGAAAGAATATAAACATTATATAAATAATATTTGTAAACTATTTAATTTGTGTTAAATGCTTCCGATTTTATGAATGTGATACTACACTGCTAATGTTATGTTACCAATTTGGATAAACTACACCGCGCTTTCATATAGGATTCGACAAGAGATCATAAGGCTGACTATGTCATAAATGTTTTCGGCTTATATATCATACACACACATATATTCAAAAAAATTCATCTAGAGCTATCCACAACCAATATCACAATCCACATGCAATATTTTATGCTAGCCGGGGTGCTGCCTGCACCAGCAAGCGTCTCACCTTGGCGGAGCCGTATTTCTCCACGTTCTGTACAATCTGGAGCGCCGCATATTTCGCCTCCAGACGCTTCTGTTTAGCCTCCGGTTTTTCTCCCTCTGTGATATAACATTTGTGTTATTCAAATTCTTATAAAATTAGGCATTACATACATGTAAATAAACTTTAGTTGCACTTCATTTAAAATTCAATTTGGTATATTTTGATATATGGAAAGAGCAGTAGACAGTTGGGGCAGCAGTCACGTCGCACTGGTACGTGCGTGCACTCACCGGCGGCGGGGGGGCGCGGCAGCATGTTCTGGAAGGGCGCAGCGTGCAGCAGGTCCGTCACCTCCTCCTGGCACAGTGCCTGCGAATACCACATACCTATTGTACGGAAAACAAGCCAAGGATCCTCTATCATCCGCACAACGAAAGAAATTATATTCCTCACCAAACCTCTCCTTTGGGCCATTCCGTTTCTGACAGGCCGCACGAAAAGCGACGTATAGCTGATGTGAAATGTGAAAGAATTAGCCGCACGAATATAGCAATTGCATTATTTTTCTTAAAAATTATGTGACATTTGAAACACTAAAAATAATTATCAATTTATGTCGGAGAGGACCGCGGGAATCTCGCAAATGCCGAATGCTACGGCCAACACAGGCGGTGTGGTGTGAGTATCGCTGCAGTGACGTTGTAGTTGACGTCAATGCGAGCTCAAATTAAACTACCAAAAAATCTCTGGCGGACAGTCTCCGTATCATTTATCATTTAACCCAACCACACTATGATGTAAGACACAGCGCCGGCTAACCTGTTCGATGAGCATACAGAACAGAATGATGTTCCCCAGCTCCCGCAGCGAGTGGAACAGCTCCGTGCGCGCCTCGGGGTACTGCACGATGTCTGTCAGCTGCGCGTGGTAGTAGCCCAGCACGCCTGCACGCCAACACTCATGGTGAACATGCGACATCGTCTTGATTAGCGAATTGACGTCACGCGAGAATTCGTCGCGCTATGTCGCATTCGCAGTCACCAAATGGATCAGAATTCTCGCTGGCTGTGCGGATGTTAATGGAAGTCGATAGTCACTTAAACCCTCTGAATACTTGTTGTTTATTTACGGCATAAAAATGACACGTGACAGATATACGGATTTTATATTCAGCTGAGGCGAACGATGTTACACGCTTTCAGATACATAGAAAATAGGAGTGGGTAGTCTCAATGTCTGTACCACTGTAAAAAGTGCATAATCAGCCTCAGCGCACATTCTGTGTAGCGTTATTTCGAATGTACCAATTGGCTAGAGGTCGCGCACGTACCGTTGGAGCCGTAGTCGTATCTCGGCAGTTTGCACTGGCGCGGCATGGCGGCCTGCAGCGCGCGCGTGAACTGCGCCAGCGTGCCATGGATCAACGTGCGCGCCACGTCCAGCAGCTCCGCCACCACCACCGCCACGCCCTGTATACAGAAGATTGGTCCTCATAATAAAGTCTAGTACCTTATCATTCGTATGTGTGTTCTACCATCCGCGGATTAAACTATTGCGGATTAATAGGACTCCTCAGTCACCAACGTGACTCTGATTGTTTGTTGCTCGCTGCAAATTTTTAAAAGATCCGTACCTGGTAACCCAGCAGGCGCACCAGCGCGTGCAGATGCTGCGGGCCGACGAAGCCGGCGTACTGCGCGAACTGCGCGCCGTACGCCAGACTCAGCTGCTTGCTGCCCCACAGCATGGCGTGCCCGTACTGCTGCGGCTTCTCGCGTTGCGCCGCCGGCACGAACTGGATGCCGCGGCACTTCACGAACCTGTCACGTGAGCAACCAATAAAGTTAGCTCTTACTTTCAAGCAAACTGTCCGAAGTAAGGCAATGATTAAAAACGTGTTGTAACACCTTCTGCTACATGTTCTTCATTGATTGTACAATGATTGGTTTTGGGTCATGATCGAACTTATGTTTATGATCGGTGGGTACTGGTGCACCAGAAAAATGAATTAGGGTCTTAACGTAAATAACGGATTGTTATAATTACCTATCCGTGGCCGCATTGTAGCAGTAATTAGGCAAGAAGTCCTGGAACAGCTCATAGAAGACGTGCAGCGTGATGCGTCCGTAGGGCGCGAGTACGCCGTGGTCGGACTCGCGCAGCACCGCTTCGAACTCGTCCAGCCACAGGTAGCGGCTCAGCAGCTTGTGGCACAGGCGATTCACCGCGATCAGACCCTCCAGCTCCTGATTAACCAAAGATAATGTTTATTGAATACCTTAGGCTACACTTAATCTGTACAAGTATTGATTCTATTTTTAAGTATGACACAAAATTACCGAGATTCCCGCTGTCCTTTCTTTCACAGAAATTAATTTATATGTGTATACCTACTGCAAGTGATAAAAGCTACATTTTCTTAATGAATAAAAATATTTTTGATGAATAAAGACACAATAAGTTAATTATTGATGCAAGTAACAATTACAAAATATTTGGGGAAGATACAACATTAAGAACGCTAATTACGAGTTATGCTCTAATGTACGTGGCATACTCCGGTATGTACTCACAACCACACCCGTGATGTCCCCGGCCTCGAACCTGGCCACCGCCGCGTCCAGCGCGCGGTGCATGTCCGCGTTGATCCGCTGAGCCACCTGCGCGTTACGCACACATCAGTAACAACACGTGGTTCACATACGGAAGAGCTACACATCCATATGACGAAGGTCAATTCATGCAGTGTGCGGTAATTTACTGTGGAGCGATTGTAGTTTAATTATACGCGTATTTTTGAGACGAAGAGCTGTGGTTTTAGTATTTGCTACGTCCATTAAAATTTACTCAGATCTGGAGGTACGTGGCCCATTTCATCCCATCACTCCCCTCTCCCACTCTCTCACGAACCATACGAAACATAGTGTCAGCCGGACTTTTTGCTCGTGCTAATGTTATTTATCGATTTTGTTAGTATCAGACAATGACTGTAACTGTGGCCGGCCGTGCTGTGACGTGCGGTTAGACTATACGCATGCGTAGTGGGAACGTGCTGCGGCAGTGTACTGACGAGCGAGCACAGGTCCACGTGCCGCCCCAGCAGCGCGACGTGCCGCTGGCGCAGCAGCGACGCGTAACGCCCCGCGCCGCAGCCCGTGCTGGCGCCGCGCGCCGCGCACTCCGCGCGGTACCTCTTGTCCAGCAACATACTGCAACACATATAACCTTCATAATCTCACAAACTGGGAGTCCGCCCCGGCTTCAACCATGAATAACAGGGGCCGGACACGACCTTAACATATTATAATATCCATTCAGTAGTTTGAGTGCCTTGTTTTTACTCAATCGCGCAACATTTCTACGAATATGTATGGTATAACGGACTAGTTGGATGGTTGAACGCATTGAGGTGAGAAATGAAGGGATACGACACGCCCTAATAACCGCAAATGGGAGAAGATGCACCGTGGCGTTTCTGCTCAATGTATATTGTGTACCTGGCGGCCAGCTGCTTGTAGTGCGAGTACACCAGCTCGGACAGCTTGTACACGAACTGGTCGAAGCACAGGTTGACCTCCGCCTCCACCTCGTCGTACAGGAACTGCTTCTTGAACACCGTGAGCGCGTACTGCGCCGAGTCGTTGTACAGGTCCAGCGGGTACAGCACGTATCTGGCACGAACACGTCACTCGTTGGTGAATATGATATGTACGTCAAAAAAATATTACTTGCTTTTGTTAAAAAAAACAGCCAAGTGTGAGTCAGACCCGCGCACGAAATTTTCATACAATTGTATATACAAAACGCAAATAAGACACGTCCCCTGTTTGGGAGCCCCCTAAAGTAATCAATTTTCAGTATTTGATGCTTTATCTAGTAGCCCCGCGATGTTGAAAGCAGATACTCACTCCATCATGGCGGGCTCCTTGCTGCGCAGGATGTGGTCGGTGAGTATCCATGGCATGGACATCTCTATGGGGAACTGGATGCGCTTCTCCATGGTGATCAGGTCATTACACTCCTCGTTGTGTTGGTGACGGACCGTGCATTTCTATAGACAAAGCAGGGAATGAATTATAAAATAGATCATGTTACATACAGAGTAACCAAACATCTCGAGTTATCCTGTATTAGTGTGTATCACTGTGTATTAGTGTGTATCACTGTGTATAAGTGTGTATCAGTGCGCTCGCTAAAATGTAGTATCTGTTAAAGCACCAGACTTAACCAGGCAAATGATAATGATTGAAAAATATAAAAGAATGTGCTGACTTTTTGTGTTAGCGTCGTTTTATTACTGTGACTTTAAATGAAACGTTTTGTTACTGTGAGTTTAAATGAAGGATAACGATAAAGTTGAAATAATAGTAACTAGCGAACTGCCCCGACTTCGCCCGTGAATAACACGTGCCGGACTGCTACCTTAACAAATTATGTACAACTTCCTCGACAATAGCTCTATCCAATGATGAAACTTCATAAAAATCTGGTTTTTTTTTTTTGGAGACTGCCTCCGGATCATAGATGTTTTATGTGTATTTTTATAATAAAAGTCTTAAATTACATAAGTTCTTAAATAATATATATGTATTTCTTAAATATATATACTATTGGGTCCTTCCTTACTTATGAAATTGGCGTTTTTCATATTGGCCACTTTAATCACGTTTTTTTCCTCTTTGGTAAGGAATTCCAAATTCAAATTTATACAGCCAGCTACTTGTGTATGTTTTTTTATTGTGCATGGATGACCGTCATTCATTTGTTTTTTCTTCTTTTTTTTCTGTTTGCGTCACTCTATTCACAAAATGGAAAACTTATTTACGACCGCTAGTGCTGCGGAAACGACTGGAAGGGTGAATGATGTGTATGGCGGTCGTGTTGCAAAAAAAAACGCAATTCTTTTTTGGTTTCAACGTTTTCGTTCTGGAAATTACGACCTGCAGAAAGAGCCCCGTGTACGGCCTGAGACCCAAGTTGATTAACAAGAGTCGAAGGCAATTATGGAAGCGGAACCATCGCAAACCACCTACAGTTTCCTCAGCGCTAGGCTTCAATTGGAAAGCCTAAATCATCCTCCGTACCTTTCTCCGACAGATATATACCATTTTTTTCCGCAATTTGGATAACTTCATTCTTTGGTTAATTAAATATATATATATAACGAGTCTTTATTTCGAGAAATATAGTCATTATATTAAAATTGTGCACTGTTAGTTACCGTACTCCTCTGGAATGGCTTTACCAAATTTTATATGCATATTCAGTAGGTCTGATAATCAGCCACTATCTATTGTTCATGCCCCTAAGTGATAAGGGTTCACCCAACTCAGCTAATATACGAGTACAAATGTATAGTCCGTTATCTAGTAGCTGTAGCGTAAGGCACATGAATACTCACATTGACCTTCCTACCCATCGTCATCTCGAGATAGAACTCGCGGTACCACAGCTGGGACAGGTCGCAGCACTTCGACAGCGAGTCTGTAACAGCGACGGGATTAACATCTGCCCGTGGTTGGTTATTTAAAATATATTTTATTACCAATAAACCAAGGGCCGTCACCCATGTGCCTATCCTTTAAGCCATAGCTCTGAACAGTGTTCCGGTTATTGGTCTCATTTTTCAGGTCTAATGGATCATGTTGAGCAAGACTAATACACACACTTCACACACGCATACACTTCACACACGCATACACTTCACACACGCATACACTTCACACACGCATACACTTTTATAAAGTCATCACCATCTCTAAGGAATTTAATGTGTGTGTGTGTCTGTCTGTCCGTATTTCTCCCAAACGGCTGATGCGTTATGGTCGAGGCTTTCTTTATGCTCTTCCAGGTCTCACCGGCCAGGTTAAGCAGGTAGGGCCAGTAGAAGCTCTGGCGGTGGAACGCCTCTATCTGCTGGAGCGTGGCCGCCTCCAGGTCCTTGCGCAACGTCCGCCGGCCACCGGACTTGTCCGACACCAGCGCTTCCAGCTGCGTGCGCACCATGTACAGCTGGGTCGTCGATGGTCCTGGAAATTATAGTCAGCATAATTCACTTCTAATTTTTATGGTAGGAAAAAAAATATGGGATCGCGTCAGCAACATGCTACATAGTAAACAATTGAGAATAACTCTATCAAGTGTATGATGTGGGCGGAACGATTTGAAGAAAAAAAATGTGAGGATCAACTGGCACACAGCTTCGATTGTATTTTATTGCCCACTTCCTCTTAATTTAATACTTGTCGGTGGTTCTTCTATTCTTCTGAAGTCCATGAAACAGTGCGCCGCTACCGCCTGACCCGCAGCCGCCGCTGGTGGTTGTGTTACTCACCCACGTTCCGGCGCGGCACCTTGATGGTGAAGCTGGTCTCGGCATCCTTCTTGCCGCGCAGCGCCGGGTCCTGTTGCGGCTCGCAGCCGCGCGCCCAGTCCGCGCACGTCTCGCGCACCGACACTATGATACTGCACATATATTTGAATAACATTAAAACTGCCTCTTGGTCTAGTAGTGAGAAGGTTCGCTTCGGTCCTGGGTCGGACCAAAAACTATAAAGGATCTCTATCCACTTCGCCCTCTCCCTTTCTACCTGCTACGCCCTGACGCTCAACCCTCTGACTTCGCTATCTCTCTCCTAGACTGTCTCCATGCATACCACATGCACATCATGCCTGTGATCGTTCCTCCTATACTCCATATATTCTCTTTTGTTCTCTTTCTTTCTTTCTTTCTCTTTCTACTGCACTATAATTGCACGGGACAGTCGTTAAGTTTATATTGGTCCTGCGAGTCCGAGCCATCTGTAGCCAGAATCGTCCATAATGCGCGTAAACTCTACACTCTAGTGCTCTCTCTTCTCCTTCTCTCTCACCTGCGTATAAGATCCTTCTTGTTCTTAATGGCCTTCCTCAGCGGCTCCCTCAGCAACAGCTGCACGAAGTCCTGCAGCTCCGCGTGGATGGAGCGGCGCGCGGCGTCAGCGAACACGGTCTCCATGCGAGCCACGAGCACTTGCAGCCCTTTGATCATGGCTATCACCTCGATCATCGCGAACTTCTCCTCGGACGTGTAGTTGTAGCGAGTCGCCTGAGGAACAGAACACAAGTATAAGGCACAGGCTGTGGCGTGTAACGTGCGGGTGACGTCACACGTTGTAGCGAGTCGCCTGAGGAACAGAACACAAGTATAAGGCACAGGCTGTGGCGTGTAACGTGCGGGTGACGTCACACGTTGTAGCGAGTTGTAGCGAGTTGTAGCGAGTTGTAGCGAGTCGCCTGAGGAACAGAACACAAGTATAAGGCACAGGCTGTGGCGTGTAACGTGCGGGTGACGTCACACGTTGTAGCGAGTCGCCTGAGGAACAGAACACAAGTATAAGGCACAGGCTGTGGCGTGTAACGTGTGGGTGACGTCACACGTTGCAAGACAAAGCGCGACAAGCGCGCAAGACATATCAAATGTCATGCGACCGCTACTAGTACGCGCGCGGTGTATTTATTACATATTAGTATTTATTGCAAAATGTGATGTCAGTAGCATTAGGATCACGTGACCACAGTCGAATAAATCATTCTTTATTTATTTATTAAAAATAATTTTAAGCTTAAGTGATTGTCAGAGTTTACAAGTATAAGTCTTGAAAAATTATAATCTTTTTCTGAGTGACTATTTCAAAACCTTTTAACTAACAAAAATCTTCAGTAACTATTTATAAAGTTCGTGTTATAGATTTTGAAACAAAATGCCTGGCAGCTCTCGTAAGGGGGCGGGACTAACCCGCTCGTACTCCTCGGCGTCGGGCGGGCAGCGCGCGTTGGTGGCGTGGTCGGTGGGGTGCAGCAGCTTCCACGAGCACAGCTCCGTCAGCACGGAGCACCAGGAGCTCAGCAGCTGCAGCCCGCGCAGGCACAGCTCCGACACGGCGCGGTTCTCGGCGTCCGTGCCCGCCTCCTTGAACGTCGTCGTCACCTGCGCACGGCCACGGTACAACTGTGTTATTTTACATCATACGGGTTCAAATAAGGAGACGTACACTGACCCCCGGCTGCGACGAATAGCATCAGCTAAATATGCAGTTGCGCCCTTTTCTCCTCCTTTCAGTGACTCAGTATCTGTGACGTCAGGAAGTAGGTAAGAAGTACCTAATTTGACTGTACAACCATTCTCCATAGTATTTATGCGGATGTCTATGGACGTCAATAGTCATCAAGAAGCTCCAACAATTCGTTTGCCTTTTACACTACAAAATAAATCAAAGCTCGATCAAGATTGAGTATTTAACACTCCAAGCTGTTAACTAATGACGTGCTCGTGACGTCACTACGTCAATCAACATGGCGGCTGTACCGGTTCACAACTACCGCCACTCGTCGTCTCACCTCGTTGCTATATCTCGCCAGCTCGGAGATGTAGTTCTGGTGCTCCTCGCGGATCTGCGGCAGGTGGACCATGAGGTCGGCCTGTGGGGACAACGGGTTGAGGTTCGAAGACAGCGGCCATCTGGAAACGAAAGAAGGTGAGTAAGGAGCAGAGTAGCATCATCATCACATCGGCGAGAACTGCGATAGAAGTAGAAATATGTGTATGTAATATATTTTCTTAAAATCGACTAAACGGATTTTCATGCGGTTTTTACTCAAGGTTCTCTAACCTTTCTAAAAAAAAAACCCTCTGGATTTTTGCAGGTTTTAGTATACAATTTAAACACAGGCGAAGCGGGGGCGGATCGCTAGCCACCTACAAATATTGTAGAGCATAGCAATCAGTACAGTGTCGCGTGTGCTGGACTCACTTGCTGGGGTCGTAGTGCTTGGAGCGCTTGATGTAGTTGAAGGGCGCGATCTGCATGTCGCCGAACAGCGGCACCACCTCCAGGTTCTGCACACAAGCCACACATCACACGTCAGCCACGCCAACTTATGCTTGATTGAATGTATTGTCACTTGTTGATGGAAATTCATGTTAACACTTGAATAAATAAATAAACTTTATACACTATTTCCACAATTAATTTATTTTGTTAAATGTAAATTGAAAATAAATTAATTGTGAAAATAGTATACAAAATTTATTTATTTATTCAAGTGTTCACACCAATGTATACTTCTTTGTAGACGGTATGCGTGACAATTCACACACTTTCTTTCATGCACATCCGAGCTCGACACGTGCATATGCGATACTCGGACAAATCTAAAGCAAGAGATGACTGCTCTTGAACTTTCTGCTTGGCATCTCTGAGAAGTCACGACAAGGTTGCACCCGCGTAAAACGGTTAAATTCCGTTTGGTTAAATTTAACCCCCCCCCCCCATTTCCAAGGGGGTGAAATATGTAGTCCTAGTACCTTGAATATCCTGTCGATGCGGTCTAGTCGTATCTTTTTCTTCTGGTCCAGGCGGTTGATGTTGCACACCTCGGAGTCCATCAGGAATAGACCGAAGCCCATCACCTGGAACATGAATGGGAGTTATTACTAACTACCCTCAATACTGTACGTGGACTTTAAGATACAATACATGGAAAATAAAAGTATGGTGTTTGTTTTCAGGTCAGATTGCTGTTCGGTCCAAGTCGATAGTCGTTAAAAAGATTTACCGCTTGTCCCCGTGTACTATATAAAAAAAAAAAAAAAAATAAGCAGTATCAAATCGTCAAACAACAAGTTCCAGTACCTTCACGAGCATATGCTTCTCGGAGGGCGTGAGGTACATCTTGGTCTCGAACATGTGCACGCAGATGTTCACCACGTCCGCCAGCAGCTCCTCGTACCCTGAAACGCGAAGTAATATTGTGGAGTCGACAGTTGTAGCAGTGATGACGAATACAATGGTGGACTGAAGAATACAAATCTACATATACAGGGTGTTTCGTAAGACACTGTGAAGAATCTCGGAGCGTATTCAGTGCCCGATTCCTGATCCCAAATATATAAACAGTAAGTATCTAAAATATGACCCAATTTGTCTTTGAAAACGTGCGGCCGCTAGTCGCCCGTATAGCTGACGCGCCCGGAGACTTTGATCATTGGCGACTTTCTATCGCTTTCATGCGATGCACGTATTTTCTTAAAATATAGACACTAAATTCTGTGAAATTTACGAATGCAATATTTACGTTTTGGAATTTGTTGTAGTTTCGTTGGTTACATAGGACAATTACCTACTGTGGACGGAAGCTTATCCGACTGAATTATATATCAACGCGCAGCCGAAACTACGTGCTCCTTACATGATGGAAGTGAGCACTAAGAAAGGATGGATAGGGGATGAAATTGTAAAAGGTGTAGTTTATATCGAATTTAACCACGTTACGCGGGTGGAACCACAGATTAACACTAGTCACTAATAAACTGTAGACATTTTCAGTTACAAATGACATTGCAACTTAAACAGAATGACGTGTAAAGGAGATATCATATTTATTATTACAGAATTGCACAAACGGACTTCTATTGTGGGCATAGCGGTTCATACATTTTTAAAATGATTAAGATCAAGCTAAGATTTCGTCTTAAAACAAAATTTCCCAATTCGGGTAGCTGACAGAGATGTGACCGGGACCACCTAGCAACTTGTAGGAAAAATAAAGAAATCACATATTTTGAAAAATGTAAGAATAGAAACCATAACGTTACAACGACTTTCCTGTAACCAATGGCAGTTTTGGTAAATTTGACAGACGGCACGTAGCACGTATATTTTTCATCATCTATGTTGACAGAAGTATTCTGTATATTACAAGGAATTCCTTGATAAAAATCACCATTTTTCAAGTACATAATAGCAGGTAGCTTGTGATGTCAGCACACCTCATTTTAGGCAAGACTAAATTATGCTTAGTTAGTGTCGACCACCATCTGAAGTTAAACATGTTTGAGCAAATAAAAGATTTGATTTGAAAACAAGTGTCCAGTGTAGGTTCATCGGTAGCTAAAAGTTACCGATTAGCACAGAATAAGGTAGACAGTTTAAATGCTGATCATTGACCTTCTCCAAGGCATTCCTGACGGTGTCCCAAGACACCGATTAGCACAGAATAAGGTAGATAGTTTAAATGCTGATCATTGACCTTCTCTAGGGCATCCTTGACGGTGTCCCAAGTCACCGATTAGCACAGAATAAGGTCGATAGTTAAAATGCTGACCGTTGATCTTCTCTAGGGCATCCTTGACGGTGTCCCAAGTCACCGATTAGCACAGAATAAGGTCGATAGTTTAAATGCTGACCATTGATCTTCTCTAAGGCATTCCTGACGGTGTCCCAAGTCACCGATTAGCACAGAATAAGGTAGATAGTTTAAATGCTGACCGTTGATCTTCTCTAGGGCATCCTTGACGGTGTCCCGGATCTTGTTCTGCGTGGCCAGGAACATGGACAGGTTCTGCGACTCCTGCAGACTCTGGCTGTCCGACATCACCTTCAGAAACTGCGCCGCTCTGGGAAGGACAATTATTCGTTTTGTTAGTGTAGTATTGAACTCGATTTTATCTGTGTGTGTGCATGTGCGCGTGCGCGTGTCCGCGTGTGCGTGTGTGTGTGTGCGCGCGTGTATGTGTATAGATGGCGCCACTTTTTAATCGGGCTTGGACCACTACACCTTTTCCCCACTGCTAATCCTGTGCTGTCAGCATCGACAGCGGCAACCACTACGGACCCTTTGAAGAGTTGCAAGGTGTCGGAGAGGAAGGCTAAAACTGTATTGGGACCGGTAATGAATTTAATCAGAAGATAATGGGAGTCATGGCGTTTCTGATGGGATTTCATGTTCTTGATTATCCGTGGAAGCTATAAATGTGTTATTAAAAAAATCTTATGAATCTAATAAATGATATACTTATTACATATTAATGATATAAGTATTGAACGATTATTTACTAAGGCAAGTACGGCGTGCGCAGGCGGGTCGTCACTCACCGGCGGTACGTGGAGTAATCGTTCTTCACGCTGCTCTTCATGTTCTTGAGCTCGTCGAGCACGGCGAACATGTTCACGAACTTGCCCAGCGTCAGCAGGTACGCCTCGGACACGAAGTCCCGGCGCTTCTCCGCGTGGCACAGACGACGCACCTCGCCGCAGAACCGTTCGATCGCCTTACGCTATAACAGAACTCTATTTAGTTTTCTTGACTATCAATCTGAGGGCACCGGAATTTTTTTTTTAAAGCGCAGTTGTTGAAACGAGGAACTGTTCTTCTCTTCTTCTTAATACTGTACTTTAAATTTATCCTATAATAAAGTGTCGAAGAAATGATACTCTTTTCTTCGCTTCGTGGCTTAGACGACGGAATATGGCGTACACCATCAATGGTAATTAAATAGGTTTTTCTTTTCCGCCCGGGAACCTATATTTTCGTGTCTGGATGCCACGAACCCTGTTATAACATAAAAGCTCTACTCATTTTTCTTTTTTAAATTTGGATTTAATATGAAGATATGTCACTATAATCTTCAACTATTGAATTTAAGGGTTAAAGAAACATCCGCAAACTAACAGTGGATTGGCTTTATAATAAGATATAGAACGAAGCGTTCTCCGGGTTGCAGCAGGGAGTATCTCGGACAACTGTCAAGATAAGACCTCGTTCCCAAATTTTTTACTATTATCAAAAACTGGATTCCTTTTATAGACTTTAACATAAAATTGAACAGCAGCAGAATTGTATCTTCGGACCGCCCTCGGATTGTATCTTAATACCCGTAAATTCACAACAGTGCGGTTTAAACGCCACTGTTTACCGCGTACGATTGTATTGTAGATGTCTTCAAGAAAAGAGGATACCTATTCCTTTAAGGCCGGCAACGCAGCTGTAGGACGCGTAGTCTTACAAATGTCTATGGGCGGCGGTAGACACTACCCACCAGCTCGTTTGCCCCCTATCTCATAAAAGAAATTACATTTAGTTTTCCGTATTTAGCATAGAATTGACATTATGTCACTTTTATGTAGGGTCAGGCTGGCATTAACTTGTATCATTATACTTTTTTCCCCGAGTTAACAAGTAACAAGCAAACTGGACAACAAATAACCAAGTAGACTGGACAACAAATTGCAGAACATATGAACAGCACCACTGAACACCATTGACCTGGACGTGTGTTGCAGACACGGACCTGGAAGTACATGAACTGCAGCAGCTTGTCCACCTCCGGCGCCAGCACCTGCACGGTGCGCTCGTAGATGTGCACCCTGTCCGGCTGCTCGTTGGAGCGCGGCTGCGGTATGGCGCGGCTGCAGCACCGCCACGTGTACAGCATCACCGCGTGGGCGTTGCCTTCCTCAAGCAGCTCGTTCTGTGGGATAAAGCAGAGATTGTTATTGCAGCTCTGCAAGTTGCAACACAAGTGTCCCGGCGACCTTTCGCCAGCACAATACAATTCGGCTGTACCGCCGGAGTGCCGCACAGCCATCACCTTTTTCTTACAGGTATTCGGTAATCTAATGACCAGTGCCGGATACAGGTATGCCTAGCCAACCGGCTACGGGTGCTTGAGGCGCCCCGTCTAGTGGTGCTTGAGGCGCCCCGTCTAGGGTGCGTGTAGCGCCCGGCTAAGGGTACTTGTGGCGCCCTGCTAGAAGTGCTTGTAGCGCCCTCGCCCCATGTGCTTATGAAAATGTATCCGGGCTCAAGCAGAGCTTAATCCGACGCTACTGATGACCATACTACGCCAATTAGTATTACACAGTCAACATGAGGAGTAAACTCACCAGATTGGCATGTACGGTCGCCTCTTCGATATATTTAGCTATTCCGGTCACGAAGCCGTTGCGGTCCTCGAAGTTCGTGTCGAAATTGGCTTGGTATAGGATGGAGCATGGTGCTGCTTCGATACACGGCTGCTCATCTGCAAAATTACGACCATCACATGGTCCCCATCATATGTCAGCCTAGTCTAAATTATAGCGTAGTGGTCAAATATACCTAGAGAGCAGAATACAATGCAGATGTACAATGCAGATGCAGAGAGCAGAATACAATGCAGATGAATGTCAAATATACCTAGAGAGCAGATGACATTACAGATGACTGGAGTCATCTGTAATGTCTCAACTAAGTTTCAAGACGAGTTAGTGCCATGCTGCATAGAAGGAGATATTGCCATGCACAGTGCATGACACTACATCCTCCTGTGCAACAGAATCGGGCCGGCACGACTGGGGAGGTACTTCTCGCTCACATAATAACGCCGTAGTGACATCTACAGAGTCGCGTTTCGTGCGGTTTATGAGTAGCCGGAGACCCATTGGGGAGGGAGGCAACGCATCAGTATAGTAATTATGTGGGTGTTCATGGGCGTCGGTAGTCGTAAAAAGGCTCAGATATCTCGTTTGTCCCCTTATTCAAATTAAAAAATTCAAATCAAATCTATGTGATCTAGAATCTAGATAATAAAAGATGGTTTTATGCTTTCCCATGATATATTTCAATCTCATTAACTTTTAATAACTGGTGAGCAATATCAGCATCATCTCATGCATGATACTCATGACCAGGACTCAAAAACACTACAATAACTGTCACAACTGTCCATTGATAAATATAATCAAATCATAGGAGAATTGAAGTCTAATAGTGATATGGTAATGTATCACTCTAAGTAAAGTTTATTTAAATTAGTGAATCTGAGTTTACTTCATTACTTTCCAACTGTTCTGTTTTTTGCTATGGGTAGTTAAACTCATTTACGACGCGCCTTCACTGGCCCTGGTTGGGTTCCACTGGTGTGTGGGGCATTAAAGTACTGAATGCCCACAAATACCACCATCAGTGCTGCATTTGTGAGGTGCCCCGGAAAAACAAATCATCAGGGCACCTCAACGGCTAAAAAAAGACAACCCCACAAACTTTGGGACAGTGCAATGGCGTGATGTTCCCATCCTCGCTCCTTGCCCCGTACGCAAAAGTGCCGCTTTTTTCTCTCTTGTCCCCTCTTCTTATAAGAGGGGTAAAAAATTCAGCCCTTCCTTGGTTCAAATGGCTTTGCCCGAGGTGTCTCATATCAGGCTACTGAGCCCCACCACCACGACATGGCTATCTATAACCATGGTAGGATACTTTCCAACTGTATTGCAATATATTACAACTAAATTCTGTCCAAAAACTTATTAATTTACGTCTTACTACATAATCCACATAATAGCTAAGAGGACAAATGTACTTCGATTTTAAACAGCAAACAAACAGCCATTTAAACAACAAATAGATGAGTCGTATCTTGCTAATAATTCGTGAATCGTATTACCTGGAAGTGTAAGCTCATCTAGAACATCGACGTTACTAAGAGCATCCGAAAGAGAAACTTTTTCACTAACAGACATTGTTTATTTATTTCTACGAATTCGACAGTCAAAGTATTTTTGTAACAACAGTTGTTACTGCATTATCTCTTTCCACAATTGACAAAATATTATACTTGTAAACTACACCACTTCTACAGACTATAGTCTAGTTTTATTTAAAATTCCTTGATATTTCATTCTAAATGCAATATTTGTTCCACTCCCGTACCTATCCGCCCTGATTACTAATTCCTGTTTTTTTAAATGTCTTTTACATCTTCTCCTTTTCCTTTCGAATGTTTTGTAAATAAATATTTTGCTCAACGTCTGGTTATTTTTTATAAAAATTCAAAGTTTTAAAAAAAATATATTAGAAATTAAAATAATCTTTTTGCTGAAATAGTTCATAAGTTTTATAATTTTTAGGATCCGAACAAAAATAAAAAGACGAAATGTGTAATTAGTTTATTGTCCGTTTATTCTTCGGTCTAAGGATTGTTTTTAACATAAATCAACCTAAATAAATAAAAATTAAAACCTCCCATTAAACCTTTGGCTTTAGAATGACTGTACCGAATATGACAATAATTTTATTTTTGTGTTTAGTTCAGGATCAAGGTTCATACGCACATATATATTCTACCCAGAAATATGTTTGAAAAAGGTAAGGAAAAATTATCTTCCTAAAAAAGAGTATATAACAGAGATAGTATAAATTATAGATAGAGAAATTAAGCCAGCCTGAAACGCGGCCCTCTAAGTCGAAAGAGACAGCAAATGCGTTATGCTCACTGTCTCTATTTTTCAATTTATTTTTCTCTGAGCAATGCGCATGCAAGATTAGATAGACAAAGACTGTGTTATCACATCTTCCTTCTCCATTCACCAAGACGTTTAGTCGCGGTCTACAGTATCCCGTACCTACCTACATTTTCTTTACATATGGTATCCAATTACTACGTAACTAATCTTTTTATTGAGAATACCAACACGTCAACATTACTAGAGATCATAAAGATAAAGAAGGGATGGTATTGTGGCGGTTGGGCTTAGTATTCTGGGGTGAACTGAGACACTTTAGGCAAAGCCAAATGAATGGAGGGGCTGATCTTTTTACCCCTCCTATAAGAGGGACAAAAGAGTACGAGGAGGCACTTTTGCGCACGGGGCAGAGGTGAGGATGGGGAATTCACCCAAAGCCCCAAACCACTGTCCTAAAAGTGGGGGGGCGGGGTTGAGTCCTGTGGTTCGGCACTATATATATCCTTTAGGGGATTGACTAACCGTTGAGGTGCCCTGATGATTTGTTGTTCCCAATGGCGATACTAATGGCATTCACCCTAACTCGACACTAATGCATTTCCCGCGAAAAAAGGCAGTTATACAATAGCCCGTTGCGAAGTCTTCTTCGATACATGTCTCTTATTTAGATTTCCAAACGAGAAAAAAATAACTCATCATGAAGAAATTTAAAATCAAGGCCTCGACTTCGTAAATTAGGTAATAGGTATAACGCACATGTTAGAAATCGATTACTTGAAAACACGAACCTACTTTGTACCCAACGTCGTCTTGTAGGTTGGATGTTACTCAGCAGCTTTGTCAAATAAATGAACAGAAGACAGCTGTTTTTCACCTCATGCAGGAGAGGGACCAGTGCCAGTGCCAGCACCTTTATATAATAGTTAATTATCGGGCTAATTAAAAAAAAAAAAACACAAAATTATAAAGAGATATTTTAATTTTGTAAAAAAATTAAATAATGTGCAATTTGCTTTTGAAATGAACATACCTAGTTAAAACTGAAATATGTTATACAGTTAAACCAACAATAGTTATGTACACCATACAACAAAATTTAAATCACAGTTGAGGATAGCAACTGAGGCAATCTATGAATATATAATGATATTTTTTTATAAATTACTTGTAACGAGCTGAATGAAATATTCATATAGTGAATGGAAAAAAAATGTGTGTGTAAATGTTTGGATCGAAACTTTTTTAGTTAGACGAGCTGGAGATGAGGGAAGAAAATATACAGTCATGCTTCTCTCTTTTGCCCCTATAGTAATTGAAGAAACTTAACACTCTCCCTTCCTATCTTCACTAACTTATATCTCACACTAAACTTCCGTTAAATCTCTCTCTCACTCTCTCTCATTCAATTTTCACTGACTTCGTTACATCCTAACAACTCCGTTGGCCTCGTCTTCATAACTCTCTCGTTATGCAATCACCAGCTTGCTCTCTAAGTCAAGCATGCGTAATGAAGTTTTACTTCATAAAATCTCTTCTCAGTTCTTATTTACTTTATACTATTGACCCTAATTGAACGCCAAATTTTCCAGGTTAGACTATAGCTATTTAATGCGTTTATCAAAAATCTTGGGAAAACACAAGTTGGATCCAGAAACTTATTCTTTTATTGGAAAACTAACAAGTATTAATAACTAAAGTGACTTACAATTTTGATGTCTTAAGTTTACGCGAATGTATGAATTTTATCATTACATTTGATAACCGCAGATTCTTACTAGAGAACACCGATTCCTCCCAAGGATGATGGGACGAGGGCTGGGTTCTTCACTCTGCTTCGGACACAATAATAAAATAAAAAAGCAATCAGCCCCTCATTGCTCAAGATATATTAAGTACTGTTCGCGTTCATTGGAACAACTGAATAATTATAATACTTACTTATAATTATATTAATTAGGTACTTTTAATAACTCGTAACATCTGGAGATCTGACATGTGTCTGTCATCATGGCCATGGTTGCTGTAATGTTTCTGAAGCATCGCGTTTGTTAATTTTATTACATGTTTAATTATAATTATAACTTTTGTTACATAAAAACATAACTAAATAATAATAAGTACGAAGCACAAAGATATATAATTTAAAAAAAACCCTAACATTCAATTGATAAACAAAAAGCTTAAAATATATTTAGTGCATCCGGAGTCACTCGTCTCTCGTTATCAAGACGTATCCATTATATAACATGTTAAGATATGTCAAGACGTTCAGCCTGTAGTAGGAAACATAGAAATCTACATACATTCAAAACACATTACGCTCCTTCTGACACAGTCGATTAAAAATAATAATTGATTATTATAATTCATAAACAGTATTCTGATTTCAAATAAAAACGTTACATCCATAAAATATATTGTTAAATTAATATGACATTATTTACACTGGACCATTCCACCTTTAGAAGCCTTAGAGGATATCTTATAGTCGTGGCCGAATGACGACTAGGCGGCCACAAGTGCGCCCACCGACACCAATGCACTTGTCTACTTGGGCATTATTGATGATATGGTGCATGAGTCTAATACAATAAGAGCAAAATGAGATTCAGACACACGGAACTGACACAGACTGCTGAACACTTTATCCGTGAGGCTTAACACTGTTAAATTCCTGTGGCGTGACTAAATAGAAATCACAAAGTTCCTATTGTTTCTGATCTAATCTGGGAATCAGAAAGGGGATCTGCTGCAGTTCACACACACCACTAGCCCAGGCAATCTTATTCTATGAATTTATTATAAGAAGAAAAAGAGCTTTGTCTGGGTTATGTTCTGAATTTAGATTACTGGAACATCTACCACCCCAATGTGATGCAGTTAGTGTAAACCTTCGGCAGTCACATGTTGTTTTTCATAAATCCTATTAAAGGACTAGGGATTGTTATTTAGGCTCTACACATGTAAATGTGCTGACATATTACAGTGACAGTTTTCTGTTACGAAGTGGTACTTCTTTATAGTAATTGTAATTTAAAAATTCAATTAATGTTATATACGTACACCTCATTCCCTACTATATATTGTGGCATACAAGTTGAGCTGTGACCTCGGCGTGTAGACATATTTACAGCTTGTGCCGTGTCAGATGCAATTGGCAGTGCAATACTTCAAAGATGTTTTCATTTTGAGTCTTAAAAGATTATGTCTTAAGTTTACGCGAATGTTAGACATTACAATAAAACTACTTTTACGGATTTTATCGCGGTTTATTAAATTATTTATGTAGCCCGACGTTTCAGAAGCTTTACAGCAAACATGGTCACGGGTGGACTGAGATGACAGATGTCCTGATGTACCAAGTTTTTTCATATCGGCCGTCGGTGTTTCATATCGGCCATATGTTCTGTATCAGCAAGATATAATAAGTACTGTTTGCGTTAATCGGTACAACTAAAATTATAATTCTTCGTGTACTTTTAAAAACTTGATACATCAGGACATCTGTCATCTCAGTCCACCCGTGAGCATGGTTGCTGTAAAGCTTCTGAAACGTCGGGCTACATAAATAATTTAATAAACCGCGATAAAATCCGTAAAAGTAGTTTTATTGTAATGTCTTAAAAGATTATGGGGACTATAACTGCAATTCTTGACTACCCCACCCTTGTGGCACCTTCACTTCATAATAATCTTTATTCCACTCAAGTCCCATGACTATCCATGTAAATTTTTATGCTTTATTCTTACACATTTCTAACAAATACTACTTGCACTTGTAGCAATTTCCAGCATCATGAAACAAAACTGTAAAGTGTTTTTAGATTTGAAACTGATTGTTGTTTCAGTTTATATTTGACTTTACGGCACTCACAGCACACTAGTTCTTAGTTGTTTGTGTCACGTGGGACTGACCGGCCCTGCCCGACAATAAACTTGAATAATCGCGTGTATGTAAATAAACATATTCTATTTACCTCACACTAGGCAATACTCCCATGGCATGGCTTTTAATCTTTTTTTTTGCTGTTATAAAATATATAATGTGATCATTGAAAGTTTGACTGCACCAAATTTAATTTTCCTAAGTAAAAAAGTTATCATTAACATAGTTGAAATTACTTTCAACAGGCTTTCATCTTAATAAAAATCTTAAACGAAATAAATAATTTTTCGTCTTCTTTTATGAATGCCATGTACAAAATTAAACAATAAACCTATTAACCTTAATGTCATATACAACAAGATGAAGTGGATTATATCACTTACACCTCTTGTATTGCAGGTTTTAAGTATTGAAGTATAATTGGTATAGAATATATTAATTTTATATATTAAGTTTAAAGATTATTATTGAGTAAGTAGTGACTGTGAATGTTCTAATTGTCTTAAGAATACAATTACATATTAAACCAAGATCAGAACTCAATTGGAACTTCTTGCAAGGTTATTTTATACCCCATGGTGTCCAGACTTTTCACACTATTGTAACTGACAGTACCTTCATTATTCACGATAAGGTTCAGATCATCAAACTCTGTCAGCTCCACTATAGGTGCAGGCATATCAAAATCTAATTCATCCATTGATGCTTTTGAAGTGTTATTAGTATAAAACTCGTGTAGATTATCAAACTGTATCTCCGGTCTTGCATCCTCAAATGGAATTTCAGGAATTTTCATGCGTATACAGTTATGGGTGCAGAGAAGTGATGACGTCACAAATATTTCCTCACAATTGGGACATTGTAGATTTTCGATTCTCATATGAACTGCTTGGATATGTCTCCTCAGACAATATCCAGTTGACAAGTAGGTTGAACAATACTGAAAGTGTAAAATGTTGTAATGTAATTTTTTTGTCTGAACATGTTTTTAAACATACTCTGCATCATCAAAGCTACTAATGCTTTTCTAATTCCATTGTAATGATAACAACAATGGATATTTACTTGAAAGTATCTACATACTCCCATTATCTTTATCAGGTCTTGGGACAAATGTGCAATATTTAATTATTTAAAAATTTCTATTACTTTTTCTACACACACTTATGCTTATATCTAACAGAAAGTGGGTAAAGAACAATGATAATGACTCTCTGAATACACTTTTGTAATGGGTAGTGCATTGCAACTTGAACATATGTGTGATTTGATAGAAACAAGATGTGGTAAAAACGCATATATACTGTTTATGGGTGTTAGCATTCATCAGAAGGCTTAATTAATTTCTAGAAATATATAGATTCCTAAAAATTAATAATCCATATTTCTAAAAATTAATTTTTAGAAATAGGGGTTCCCCCTAGGTTGCCCATATTTCTAAAAATAATGTAATCAATTTTATTTTTCCTTTTCCTTAAAAAACATTCCTTAAATTACCATTACGACAGACTCCTCAAATAACCATAATACTGATATCCATTCAAGATTTGTAATATTATAGTTTTATTTTCACAAGGCTGTAGTTTTATTTTAGCTACAATACTGAACATTTATTTTAGATACTAATAAAGCGCACCTGACACTGATGTTTTGAAAGAAGTGTTTTTTTTGAAACAGGATCTATTATAGGCTTTTTTGGTATATTATTAGTGTATTTTATTGGATCTTCAGGATTTAATACTTGAATTGTGTCATGGTTGTTGTTATTATTGTAGGCTACCATGGGACTGCTAGCATCTGTGCCTGTGCTGATCTCCTTGCTTAATGTTTTCTTTCTGTGTGAAAAAACCTCAAATTGTTTTAACACTAGTTTAGGCTGCAAACTTGACGGCAATTTTTCTCCAACTTTATATGTCATTTTCAAACTTCCCTTCCTAGTAGTGACACAGTCATTGCTATTATTTTCATTGACATTCGTGAAGTGTGACCATTTGTGACATAGCATCTCAGTTTCTGTGTCAAATTGTTCGGAGCATTGATCACAGAAATAATAATCTTTGTAGCCGGTTGTTATGCTATTTTTTAAATCTGGCAGTAATGTAGTATGGTTCTCCATGGTATCTATACTGTTGGAACACTGGTCACACGAATTACACTCATACATGACATTGGTTCCAACATGTACTGTATCATATAAAGTTTTTGGGTGTATCTTACAATGCAAAAATTGAATATGGTGTAAAAGTGGACATTTTGAATAAAACCTCTCTTTACATATATCACAAACAAATATAGTACCTTCATGTGTGAAACTATGATCTTTGAGACTCAAGAAACTGAAATATATTTCATGACAAACTTTACATGGGTATCTTTTTAAGATTCTACAAACTGTTCTTCTGTGATCATTGTACACTTTTTTGCTGGAGAAGAACTTGCCACAGAGGTTACAATGCATTTTGATATGAACTTTAAAGAACATTCTATCAATAAAATCTTTATTGCAATAAAAACATATGTAACATTTTCGTTTCTTGTGTTCATGTTTCATGTGAATTTTTAAGGAGTGATAATTTTCATATATTTTTGGACATTTTCGACAGTGATGGTACTCTTTCAGCTCATGTACGACTACTTGATCGGAGAATGAAACCCGTTTCTGTGGTTTAAATTCAGGCTTGTAAACAACTCTGTGTTTACTATCGACATGATTTCTGAGCCGCTTCTCACAGTTATATATTTTTTTGCAATGTTTACATTTTAATAGATTAGAGCTGGTGGTTATACAATCCTTTTTGTTATTAAATAGTGTCTTTAAATTTTCCAAATCCTCTCGCACCAGAATCACGGAGCATTGTTGTGACAGCATTCTTATATCTGGTTTTACAATCGAGTTTCTCGATCTCAATATAACATTTTTGATTTTATGATTAACGAGGTACGGTGTGATATCGATACGTTCACAAAGAACTCTTGGTAATTTCTCGAAACCACGAAAACCTTTTTCAGGCGGGAGAATTTTGTTGACAAATAATTGTTCTTTTTCTTTTTGAATCGGTCCATAAATTTTCTTTGCACTTTTCACTGACATTCTTAATGGAGGTTGCGAACATGGAAAACAAAACAAACTAAAGAATAAATAATTAAGAACTTAGTAATTGCAATTAGTTTGTACGAGGTAAACGTCAACAACACAACAGTCAATATGTTGTCATTATACGAACAGCGAAACTCAAACCATGAACTATAGAATAAAGTATAGTAAGTGATGTAGTTTCACTCTTAACTCGATGTCTACTGTAGATGAAAAATACAATATTATTTTTTACTCACACAATGTAATAGATGCCTCGTGGTCTAGTGGTGTCATGTTCAGTCACAGACGTGAGGTCCTGGGCTCGTAAACGAGTCGGACCAAGCAAAAAGTGCTATTAGGATTTTTCAAATTCTAATAACTGTCCGGAGTTGGAAAGTTGGCGGTTTATTTTTTTAAATACAAGAGGGGAGCAAACAAGCAATCGGAGCCTTTTTACAACTACCGACGCAAATTACCATCCTCCACATAATTACTATGCCGAAGCGTTGCCCTCCTAACATGTCCCGCGCAAATTGCTCTCTCAGATGTCCGCTGTAACCGAAATTCGTACTAATAGGAATAGTGATGTCGTCCGCTGGGACGACATCATTATAGTTGTACGCATTTTCAACTTGTTGGGTAAGTCACTGATGGTGGTTGTTGGAAGTTGTATATATTTTGTAAAAAAAATATTAGGAATAGATTTGCTCTGCTTGATAGATGGAATATATTTATACTACCTTAAAATACATATATACACCGAATGCAAAATAGACTTGAGCAATTTTTTTCTCTATATCAAGTATTTAAAAACACATATAAAGTATGTATACATGTATGTATACAAATATTTATTAGGTATACATAAATGCATACATATTTTACATATAAAATGAAACAAAAATACACTCATTTTACATTAATGAAATGGTTACGAAAATAATTATCCTAAATAATATTCCTAATAAATAATATTAAAAATAGAATAAGAATAAAGTACCAAAAATAAATTTTACAACCATATA
>JAFELO010001530.1:181670-227160 GCA_017140195.1 Eumaeus atala
CATCATATCTGACACATGACAGTTGACACTAAGCAAATCAGCAACACCGTGTGTGCACTGGTCTTCTTAATCTTGCCTCGGCCCTCTCGATCTGTGCTCTATGGCGGCCTTCACTTGGGCTTAATCTGCGCAAATCAATTTCTCAGAGTAATTAGGTAAACATTGTTTTATTTATAATTTCGACGGAAGGAGCTCGGTGCGTAATGTTTCCACCGACACGCATTCGGAGCTGCCTTCCAGTCACAAACCCGATGTTTAGGAGAATAAAACCTCATAAGCCCTTTAGGCAGACAATTCACAATCAAACAAAGAGTGGTAACTCAACGTTCACAAATCAAAATACACAAATTCAAAAAACTAAATGGATGAATTTGCGTGCAATTTTTACGAAATGGATGCCTCTCGGAAGTGTGATGTATGTCGGTTGGTGTTACATTCGTGCGAGCGTGAATTATGAAGTGTCGAATGTGGAAATAAAATTTTATGAAATGTTCCCATTTCGTATCACGAGTCGTCTGTGGGGTTGGATAGCCGCGTGCGAACTCCCGGTATCCTTAAGGAGCTTCGTTTACGGTGCGTACATAAAATTCTTTAACGTAAATCTAAACGAGGCCGCCGTGTCTGACTTAAAACATTATAGAAGCTTATCCGAGTTCTTTACTCGTGCACTCCGGGATGGTGCACGGCTCATATCCCCCGCGACATGCGTGTCTCCTTGCGATGGAGTAGTTTTAAACTGCGGCCCGGCGGATACAGATAAAATAGAGCAAGTTAAAGGTGTTACATATAGCCTAGAAGAATTCATTGGCAAAAATAAATGGTCCAAATGTGATGATAAAAACTATTACAATTCTTTGTTAAAAGATAAAAACAATATCCTACATCAATGCATAATATATTTGGCGCCAGGAGATTATCACAGATTCCATTCTCCATGTGACTGGTGTGCTACTTTTAGACGACACTTTTCTGGTAAACTACTTTCCGTCAATCCGTGGATGGCACAATTGATACCCGGCCTTTTCACAATGAATGAGCGTGCTTTGTACATTGGCGAATGGAAGCATGGATTCTTCAGTATGACTGCAGTGGGGGCAACAAATGTTGGATCGATAGAAATCTATAATGACCCTGAATTGAGGACAAACACCAAAGGAACCAGGTACAGAATTGATGAACTAGAATTACACAAATTATCTTACAAGAAAGGGGAATTGTTTGGACAGTTCAATATGGGCAGCACAATAATTTTGTTGTTCGAAGCTCCACCAGATTTTAAATTTGACATGAATGCTGGAGACAGGGTTCAAGTCGGTCAAGGATTGACAACATTTTCAGCAGAAAGAAGATGACCGGTTTACCATGACATTCTATACATGGGGCAGACACTCCTTGTTATATACATTATTACATTTTTGTTATAACTGATGTATTGTCCAAAAAGGTATTTGTAAAACAGAGTTTATAAAGTTGTGTAACAACGATATATTTAAGAGAATTACAATTAAATAATAGTGATTGTATAATTTATAAACTAGAGTTGGTAAATAGATTTTTCATGTAATTAGAATGTGTAACTGTGAAATAGACATTTCACAGTTACATATTCTTGAGTGCTACTGCAAAACAGGTCCCAGCTTACAGCAGTATATCTAATACACAGGACAATGGGTTCTGCAGCATTTTGAAGAATGTGTTAAGAAAAAAAAATGAGTAAATGAAACTCTGAATTTCAATAAGCTGTATCCGCTATTTGTCCTAATGCCAATTCATCTTGAACATAAAACTTCTTTAGCTACATACAGGATGTTTTGAAAGACACTAGTAGTTCACAGCATATTCATACTCAATTCTGATATGTAAAGAAAGAAGGTACCTAAAATCAATCTCTTACAAATAACATTGTATAATTTGTGTAGTATTTTGATGCGTTAGGGAAAATATGAACACATTTTTTACAAAGGGTGCATGCACTCTTATGGAAATCTAACACCTGAGGATAGCTTTTGAATATTTAGCATTTCACATGATACGCTAAAGAAGTATAGCTTCTAATGTAAGTACATATGTACACATATTGGAAGCTATACTCCTTTTGTTAAACTTCTTGACTTAAGACTTAGTTTAGAACATACTGTATTATGAAGTGAGATCTAATTTATCTTTGTCCTAGTCAGTCATGTCTCATTTGTTATCAAGACATCTAGAGACGAGTTTCTTGGCCTGTACATTGTGTATAATTTTGTTATTGTTATGTTATTGAAGATTACTGGCCTCTTTTCAAGCGTACTCTCTTTGCTTTTCTATTCATTTGCTTTTGAAATGTAGCTAAAGGTAACATTAATGTTATTAGATCTAGAGATTCATGTTTCAACTATAACAAATTTGTATAAGGCTGATTTTAGTCTCACGCCGACGGCACGCGCACCGTCAGCGCTGATGGCCGAGATATATGAACTTTTAGGAAGCGTTTTTTGATGACGCGCAGCTGATAGCGGCAAAAACCAAGAAACGCTTCCTGTAAGTTCATATATCTCGGCCATAGGCGCTGACGGTGCGCGTGCCATCGGCGTGAGACTAAAATCAGCCTAAGAAGATTTTTATGAGGTATAAAATTATAGCTATAGCATGGGTAAAAGATTTTTAAATAGAATACTACTTTCAATACATTACAACCTAAATATGTAATAGTGGTCATTGAGAGCATTAAAATTTGTAGTGATAAATTGATGACAAAAAACCAATTTTAAAATCCCTAACAACCAACAACTGAATTCGTCAGTTTTATTCTATTAATAGATTAATCTTACAAGTAACTAGAATATGTCCTAATACTGGCAAAGAAATAAGTGTGGATAAAAATTCGCCGCTCTAAAATCAATTTAATTAATTCTACCGCAGATCACTTATATACATTAAAGAGTTAAATTAATCTCCGCACTTAAGTGTTTATGTACTGTAGAATCCTTAAGTGGTTTTGTAGTGATTAGTGATGTGTTTACGAAACCGACATACAATGTTCATATTGACTAATGAACCCTTACAATGCTACAATGAAACCTGTCGGTATTATTAAGAATAAATCAATAAAGTAACAGCACTAAGCTGTAATAGAAATAACTGTACTATTAAGATTCAAATGGATCGGAACATAATCTTGAATTTCTCTTTGCTTAAAAAGATTGCCTTTGAAGCTAGAAACAAATTGGATTTTATTTTAAAATGAACATATTAATTGGATAGTCCATTTAGAGACTTGCATGAAATTAAGATAAAGAGGAAAGGGCCCATTTTCCATAATATATACGGTTTTGTGACACTATATATACTAAAACATAGAATCAACATGCCACTAAGTCATTTGTGATAATACCTCACAAAGTGTCAGTCCATTGGACTTTGTGTTTTATATTGTTAGTCATTCCTATCAAAGTGGACATGTATAAGCAATATTTGTACAGTGAAGGCAATTTTACTACCAGTATTTATGATTAAGCATCTCATTTTCATAATTATCTAACACAAAAGTCCTAAAAGACACTTTCACACAATGATGACGAATGATCAACTCTATACCAAAAAAACTGTTTCCTTTGGACCATTAGGACCAGTGTAATTAGGAGTTTTTTTTTTTACAAAATAATGTATCTTAGTGTGATGAGAATATGTGTACAAAACAATATCTATAAGGTATTTTTGTGATAAGTATTAATTAAGTGTTAGCTTTGTGTGTGTTAGTTTTAGAGATATATATGCAAGTTAAAAGCATGATAGATCTTTGAATTTACACCTGATGAGAGAATAACCCAACAAGCTTAATTGATATAGAAACAATAGCTGCAGCCTTAAATTTCTCATTAAAATGAACTCTAGTGATTCTGAGCTATAACATGTCAAACCTGGCTAGGTTTGACATGTTATAGCTTTTAAACAACTTTTTACGGCCCATTTTGGTGGTCGCCGGACGGGCAAGTTCTCCACTTGTATGAGAAACAAACATAATATTATATACCCTGCTCTACGTATGGCCCATAAGGAGGGCCATTAACAAATTGCTCGGTAAGCTAAACAGCAAGACATAGAATCGCAAAATATGAGGATAAAACGATTACACCATGACAAGGGAGGAAGAAAAATAATCTAACACCCTTAATTTTTGCTTACATTGCACAAATATTTGCACCAATGAGTATTTACGGACTTCAAGTGCGTGTGTCCCATTCACACCTTGCTGGTGTCCAAGTGTGACAACCGTTTGTACGGCGTCCCTTACCCCAGAAGTATACTAGAATATATACGTTGAAATAGCACCTTATTCTAAAGGCAATTTTAGCCTTTTCCTTGATCGAAGGCTTGCAGTATTTCCTCACAAAATTCCACAACAAACGGTTTTATTCTGACTTGTTAACTGAGGGATTGTGGCTTATTCCACAATTGTATTAACATTTCCTGTTTCTTCTAGCGTGTGCCTATTCAGAGCATGTTTACTTTCGATATCTATGCTGTTTTCAAATAATGTATGTTCTCTCATGGGGTTTATAGCGACCAAAGTAGTGTCTAGTAGTAGGTACCAATGTTTGTCATACATGTTGAAATACAATAAAGATTTTTTATCCATGTTTTGGTTTGAGTTCAATTTTTAATAAGAGTGTGATCCTCATGCCTTGAGTCACTCCCAATCAACTGATCTTAGCCACTGCATTCAGGCAATAAGAAAAACGTAGAGACTGCATTTGTTGTCTGTCACAACAAAATCAATCTAATAATACCCTGGTCGATATTATTCGTGCCGCGCGCGAGCTTCCACCGACGTGGAGTCTATGGGACCCAGCAGTTGCTCTGATAACGGAAACAATAGTAAAAAGAAACATTTTCATATCGGGATGCATCTCGTCCATCTGCGGGAGGGTGTGAGGGTGGGCGTCCCTTTAGATCCCAATCATAGTTTCGACGCCCGACGAGTACTCGGTTAGCCGATCAAGCTGGGTTGGAGTTCACTTCGCTTTCGCAACATAACTTCAGGTACGAAAACAAAAGAAAGTCGTAAGTTTGGAGGTGTACCAGGCCAGTGTCCCAGAAAGCATGTTATGCCGTTGATTCTCTGCCTCATCTCTCTCCGGTCTTGCCATACTGCCGTCCCGTGGGGATAGAAGAATGAGGGAATAGCGAATGCACTTGTGCCTGCGCACTCACTTATATACTATGACGTGTCCGGTATAGTTGGCTAGTCTCTATAGAGACGCTTACGTATGTAGCTAGGACATTAATGGTGGAGCTTTGTAGCTCCCTTTCAGTGCAACCGTAGCCATGTTCAGTAGTGCAACTATTTGATATTTTATATATTGTCTGTATTGTATTCTGTCAATTTTGGGTACGGAACCCTAAATATGTTACGAGTTTATAAGACGTTTGTAAAAGTTCGCATAACAAAATATATCCATATCCTTATCAATGACACTACGTTTAAATGCGTTTATGTCGAACTTAAGGTGGGTACCTTCGGCAGTCTTGAGTAAATTAAAGCGTGGAACACCTTAGTCACAATGAGGTTGGTTGATAAACCAGATTACGGTAACCTGATTTATTAGTTCACCTACAAATAAGAGAAACAAGCTAATACCTAGAACAGTAATCTTGTATATAAATCTAACTCGATGGAAATGATTTGAAATTAGCATTCCAGGGCAGAGCTAGTTTTGTAGAAGCAACAATGTAAAGCAGAAAGCACGCATTACTTAGTGATTTTAAGTATACAGAAACACTCCAACAAAGAAAAAAAAATATTTTTTTCTCTTGGTGTGAATCTATACTAACAAGACAAAGCTGAAGAGTTTGTTTGTTTGAACGCGCTAATCTTGGGAACTACTTGTCCGAATTGACAAATTATTGTTGTGTTGAATAGTCCATTTATCGAAGAACGCTATAGGCTATATACCATGATGCTACGACTTACAGGACCGGAGTTACGCGGGCGAAACCACGGGGTGATAGTATACACTTTTAACCGAGTTAAACTCCCAACGCCGTTGAGTCTGGTAGCTGTACTTGCGTCTGTTATCTCCGTCGTACTCTTGTCAGAGTGGTCGCGGGCTTATGATGGATCGTCTTCCTTGGATAGTTCAGCTACTTGCCTATCTATCGCCAATAACATTTTAATCGCATAATGATACCTACAAGCTATCGTTTACCTATGTTGTACTGCAATGCTTGATTGTAGCCAAATTTTAGACCTCTCGCTCACCTGTTAACGCCGAAAAGCGATAGCTTTACGCCGCTATCGGTTAGTGCGTTCCGGTTGTCCCTTGTCACGTCTGCCTTCCGATGATAATGGCCGACTACCGACGCAACAAAAGGCTCCGAATTCTCGTTCGCTCCTTTATAATAAAAAAAATGCATTTCAGTGTGTAGTAAAAATCTTAAGTGCATAAAGTTCTAGGCGCTTTTGCCATCACATAGGTAGTTCATTGATCCCTTTACTAAAAAAAACCAGTCGGACGGGAATCAATAAAATCTTTGAAGGCGATTTGGACTGCCCTATCGGAGTCGAATTTTTTCCCTCGGAAGGAGTTATCCAAATTTCGAAAAAAAAAAACTGTAATCTATCCTGAGCAAGGTCCGGGGAGTACGGAGGATGTCTTAGACTTTCCTGTTGAAGCTCTTCTAATTTGGCTGTTACTCTGTGCATGGTCTAGCGTAGTCGTGAAGCAGCAGTGGCGTGGAGCGATTGACTTGCCTAGGTTGTTTAGCCGCTAGCTTTTCCATCATGGTTTGTAATTGCTGACAATAGACATCAGCCGTAATAGTCTAGACAGATTTGAGAAAATTGTAATTAACAATACCGGCACTAGTCCACCAAACGCTTACAAGTAAATTATTTAGGGCCAATTTTCGCTTGGGGCAGGATTTGGCTGGCTGTTTGCCACTCGGCAATCATTGCGCTGAGCGCTTCCGATTATCGTAAAGATTCCACTTTACATCACGGGTAATGATTCTGTTTGAAATACCTTCATTATTGTGTCGATTTAGTAATGTAATGCAGCAGTCGACACGCGTTTGCCAGTTTGCTTCAGTCAATTCGAGAGGTACCTTTGAAACTTTTTAATATTCTCAATTTGCTTCAAATGAATAAAAATAGTTCTATCACTAATCAACATCGCAGCCTGCAGACAACTCGGACGTGGTTTACGATGGATCCGCTTCCACAATAGCCTTCAACTCTTCATTATCATTTTGGGTCTCAGGCCGTCCACGGGGCTTCTTACGCAGGTCGATATTTCCAGAACGAAAACGTTGGCTCCAAAAACAAACTATGTTTTCTTTTGCAACTTCGAGTCGTTTCCGCAGCACTAGTGCTACGGCCTAAGTACGGTGACGTACTCGCAAATAATGCGATATTTTAAGTTTTCCATTTTGTAAAATGAGCGACTCAAACAGAAAAAGCAGAAGAAAAAAACAAGTGAATGACCGTGTTCGAAGCACAAATACACGAGTAAATAGCTGTACAAGTAGGAGAAATTCGTGATTAAAGTGATCAGTACGAAAAGCGCCAATTTCACATGTAAGGGCCTAACATATTTTAATGAGCTTTGGAAATGTACAAAGTTAATGTGTGCGTTACAGCAAAATTATCAGGGTAGATAGGCTGGTGGGCATCGATTGTTAACAGTACGCATATAGGTATCAAAATCCTAAAAAAGAACGTTGAACGTCGTGAGCTCCACTGTTAAGCTGCGGTCTCTTTACAGAGTTTTGTTACTCAATACTTTATAACGGATTTAGTTTCAAGGCCGCCCAAGGCCCTGTCTGATAAGGCGCACTTTATTAACCCCTATAAAACATTTTCTATATTTTGGCTTTTGAAATTTTATCTTTTCCAAGATTTTACCGTTCCTAAAATCATCCCCTTATGCTGGGCCTAGCCCAGGCATAAGGGGAAATCCGTCACTGCGTGAGTCTAATGCAGGTCAGGCAGTATATCCCCACCGTGGTTCAAGCCTTGTCGAGGTGGGGGGGCTCAGTAGCCTGGGGTGATCTGAGACACCTTGGGCGGAGCCAATTGAACCGAGGAGGAGGAGCTGTTTGTACCCCTCTTACAAGAAGAAGGGCCTAAAGAGCAGGGGAGGAGATGCTCTTTGTACCCCTCTTATAGGAAGAGGGGGCAAAATCGAAGAAATGAGGCGGGCTATAGCGCACGGGCAAAAGGCGATGATGGGAACCTCACCCCATTGCACCGTCCCAAAGTCGGTGGAGTTGTCCTGTAGTGCGGGACAACCCCATATGTGGAGGTGGAGTCGGACCCTTAGTGGGCTGACTAGCTGTCGAGGTGCCTTGATGATTTGTTGTTCCTTCACCAAAGGCGGTGCTGATTTCACTCGCGGTGGTTTTTTTTGGGTATTCGGCACTAAAACGTGCCGCGAGCCCCACACACCACTGAACCCCACCCAGGGCCAGTAAAGGCGCGTAAATGCCTATCACACGTCAAAAAAGGGCTAGGTGGTATATAACTGTCGTACCTAAGCTAGTGCTGTAACATTAGAATGATTCACCGGCAAAATCACAAGATCCCCGGTCGCATAAGGTTCCCAACATTGATACGTTGAGCTTCTTCGTGTAGAGTGATGGGGGGCCTCAGACGATGAATTTACCACAGCCTCGGACGGTATAGTCACGCCATTGCTACAGCCTTGTCGTTCGTTACAATTGATAACGTAGATACACTTTTTGTGCCTCCTGGATGCCAAATTCAAAATATTTTTAATGTCAGTTATAGTACATAAAGATCTTCTTATCCTACCTACCATAACAACGGCGTACAAGAGCTTATTATAATTAACACCTAAATAAATTTGAACAACAAATACCATTAATAACATATTTCATTAAGTACTTATGTATAATGTAGATATTGTACTCTTTCATATCCACCAACCCCATAATAACATTTTGTTACTAAGAGATGATTGACGATTTTTTTAAATAAATTTAATGGTACGATTTTTAATGTTTTTTATTACCAAACAATATGATATTTTTACTGACAGTCTCTTTTGCACAGGAACGTACAAATTATTGTAACGTCTATTAGACCTGTCTGTGTTCAGATTACTTTTCGAGAAGTTTTATATTATCTTTTACGAAAACACATATTTTAACAGGTATCATCTATATACAAGGGATATGTAATATATCATATATAGCAATTATATATAGCAAATATTGCAACTTGGCATTAAAAACTGCTCTTACACATTATTTTTGTGTTATGAATACTTTTTGGGGGTGAGTAGAATGACCATAAGATATCTTATTATAGACTGCGTGTCCTTCTAATGCTGATAGGGATGATTCTCTGTCACTCGTTAATGACAAATAGAAGCCGATATAACTTTTTACACAGGTTTGCTACATGTGATTTCAGGTTGCAGTATATATCTACTTATAGAAGTATAGACCTAGAAATTTTATTTCATCTACAAAAGGAATTTCCTTCTTATTTAAATAAATATTAAAATTTAATTATTGCCTATTGTTGAAATTCGATTAATTTTGTTTTATCAATGTTAATAGCTAAATTATTTTTTGTTAACCATGCATTTGTCAGTTCTAACGAGTCTTTTTTTTTTTCAAATAGCTCCATGTTCTTAGTTTTCATTGTATAATCAATTATAAATGTGATATCATGTTTAAATATTTTTGTAGATCATTTATGTACAATAGGAATAGGAGAGTGCCAAGTAGGCTCCCTTGTGGAATACCGGATCTATTTATAGCATATGGTGATCAATCCAACTCACTGATTATTTAATTTCATATGTTTAGTTAACTGGACTATACAGTCAGCCACTAGCGTTTCATATGTTTAGTTAACTGGACTATACAGTCAGCCACTAGCGTTTCATATGTTTAGTTAACTGGTCTATACAGTCAGCCACTAGCGTTTCATATGTTTATTTAACTGGACTATACAGTCAGCCACTAGCGTTTCATATGTTTAGTTAACTGGACTATATAGTCAGCCACTAGCGTTTCATATGTTTAGTTAACTGGACTATACAGTCAGCGACTAACGTTTCATATGTTTAGTTAACTGGACTATACAGTCAGCCACTAGCGTTTCATATGTTTAGTTACGTTAGTTAGTACGAAAAGCGCGTCCTCGTTCTCTTTAGTCCCTTCTTATAAGAGCGGTACAAAGAGCATCGCCCTCGGTTGAACTCGATTCGCCTGGTTCCACCCCAGGCTATCGAGCCACACACCGCCACGACAAGGCTTGAAACATTGTGGGGCTGAGTGTTGCATCTAGGTCAATATATTTAGGCGACAAAATTCTTCTTACTGTTGTTGTTCCAAGTGTCAGTCGTTACTCAGGAAGTCAAATCAGTTTAGACTGCGACCTCAGACACGAAATATTCGCCGGAGCGAATGTTATCTTATCGATTCTCTTATCAGGAAGGCAAAATACCGCATGCCACATCTCGTGACTTTTATTTGAATTCCAATATTTTTTTATTTTGTTTGATAATGTAATTTCTTTCCAGCTGTTCGTTTATTATCGCAAATATGCGATTTACAATATACCTTACACACCTACATAGGTGCCTCACTCACACACTTACATGCGTAGACGTAGTACCTATCTCAACTCGTGAGTTCAGCTGTTATTAAACATCCTAGTCTGTTTCAAGTCTATTGGCTGATTCATATTTCATGCTCGCCTTTCTATATTACACGAACGCAGCAGTTCCGAAGTTCCATTGTAATGCCCTATTGTGTATATATACGCACACTAAACATGTCTTTACCTGTTAACTGCAGCCTGCTACTTCGATCGTTTAAACTGGATGATAATCATCACCTTTATAATATTATTATGAACTCGTACCATGCTGCATTATAGCCGGATTGGATTGGCACGGCCGGGGAATTTTTTTTTTGGAAATTTTGAACTGCCGATTTTCATCTCTAACCTTACGTTTTTTACTAGATCATATCTTCTCCACGCTGCGTTCTAATCCTGGCTAGGATTTAAACAGCACCTGAAAACAATTACAGTCACGTTATATTATTATTTTTTAAATTATCAAGCGTAATCGATTAAATATTATTCCTCGGAAATTTTAAGATTTTTATACAAATTTTATATCAGAAATAATTACGTAATTATTACAGTTAGAGAAAATCTGATAAAAATAGTAATTTCTTTGTTTTATTTTAACATTTGGCCAACATTAAAGCTAAATTTCATTAAGATTGATTAAATAGGTAGGGAAACTCATTAGCAGAGTTATACTTACGATTCCACGACACAATTATTCTCGGCACTTGACGGATTAACACTGCAACAGGAAATATAAAAACTGCAATTATTCTCAATCACTTATTAATTCGATTTGTATTTTCGCGCTTATTTCTTTCTGTGGACACTTCACTCAAATTAAAACCGAACTGTCTCCGCGGTCGCTCCTTTTCTTTTTTTTTTTCGGAGAGACCTACTACTGGTTGGCGGCGCTATTGCACCCGCCTAAACAGTTGCAACGGAATAGCGGAGACTTGTGTCTTCTGGTTTAGGGAGACGACAGGGGGACAGACCCCCTCTTTTTCCGCAGATGGGAAGATATGTACCAGGTTGTGTATGGGCGTACTCTATAGTAATAATTTTTGGGGCGGAAAGGGGGGAGACGACCACCCTCCAAACATTAGTGAGACGTTTGGTTTGTCTGAGGAGGCCGGCCTCATCACCCCTCAACCCTCTGACGGCAGGGGTTGATGTACAAATCAGCAAGAAGCCGCGATTATGATTTGTTTAGTATTGTTAGAGCTCTCTAAAATTGCGTTATATTATCTCTACAGTGGTGAGGCTCTCAACTTACGGAGACGAACCCGAGCTCATACTCGTAAGTGTGAGTCTGTCACTCTGTCAGTCGTATGAGTAATAACTGTGTGACTATATGTAAGGTTTCAACGACTCGTCCGGTTCGAGGCGGCGTACATAGTATTGGTTCTAGCATGTAAAATGCATTTACGCACCACCCAGCCGACCTAGGTAGGGCTCAGGTCGTGAAGCAGCTGCGGTCGTACGTACGTGTGTGTTCTCACAGTCCCCGCAAGGCGACTGGGTAGACTTAGTCGGAGCTGTACTCCCTACAAGCGGGTTCAACCTCGTCTCGTCACTATGAGACGGTCCTTGAGTTTTGCACTTGTGCCACTTGTGTCTCGTGTCCTGTCGAGATCGCACCTGGGCGGTCTGACCCTACTGGGTACAGCAGATGTCGAGCAGCGTCCTAGGGCGGTAAGCGCTCAGACAGGGTGGGGTGACTGCTCGGTCCAATGAGGGTTGGGGAGAGAAAAGAAAGATGGTGCGAGCGAGATGGGCATTGTACCCTGGCAATGGGTAAGAGTGTGACAGGGCGGGTTTGATTACGCAAAACCGCCTGTCTGGAAATGGATGAACGTCGGGATCGCCGGTATTCACGAACACTGCTATTATAGTAGTGAGGTGATACCGGCAATATTCCTTCGAAGTGGGCTAGTATCCAGCTGGGGATGCAGAATTGCGGGGACGTGAGAATTACCTGTATTAACAGGAGAAAGCTTAGTAGGGCGTTCTTCAACGCGGTGGTGATGGATGCGCCGTTACTGAGATCGGCGAAAAAATTGGCTAGGAGCCTTCAGGCTTGTGACCACAGGCCGGGGCTAGAGTGAGATGGGCGAGGAGCGCGACATCGAGGGCGCGCAGGCCGCGGTCGCTGTGGTTAGCGTGGCTTTTATACCGCGCATACGACTCTGGAAGCTTGGTGTGTCAACCTACACAAGCAATCGTGAATTCGGGACTATTGCTATCTCGCTTGCTCACACCACGCAAAATCCTTGATTTCTCTACTATTTTGAACTTTATATAAAGGCGGTAAGCGATGTTACTTAACTTAGAATTTTAGCACGCGCGCGAAATTCAAATTACTGTTGGAATATATTTTTTTTTTGTTTTATTCTGGAATACAATTCAATATTTTCGAATGTACAAGAGTTTTTGCTGTCGGCGGGCCGCGGACTGTGCATATGGATGCACAGTGGACACCTGAACCATAGCTTTAGAAACATAAAAAGTGTCTATCAAAAAGTTTCTTAGAAACCTTCATACGATTAGAAAGGTCTAACCAACGGAACATCACACGCGTATGTTCTCTTAAAGAAAAAAAATATCTCATCCCTCATTTAGATGTATTGAGCGCTTTACTTAATAAGTTAACTTTTCAAAGTCATACTAAATCTTTTTGTAGCGGTTAGTAAATTACAACTATCTTCCAAATTTCAAGTATACATCACCCATAATCTCCGAGTAAAACGTCCGTCGCCATCCGTAGGGACATGACGAAATAACATGGGTTCCCTTTCTATCATTTAAATATTTATAGAACAGTAGATTTTCTCTTCAATAAAATGATATTATACCAATTTGTGTAGCTAATGGAACGTTCAATGTGTTGTCACAACTTATTCAATAATTTCTCCACATTGTCAATAACTGGAATTAAATTCATATTAAAATTTGAATAAATAATATAATAATAATAATAAGACGTGTTGAATAAATAATTTACTCTTTAAATACCTTAACACGTAAAACTAGGTATTTAAAAATAAATGGCTTATTCTAGGTACCCTATATATTAGTACCTACCTAGGTAGGTAATAATTATTATTTCCACTTCCACTATTTAAATTAGGTGCGACCAGAAAATTATATTGTTCGGATTTTATTTCATTTTTCAAGACGTAATCTAAATAAAGGGGCTTGCTAGCATTTGCAATTCTGGAGCCCTAATGGCTCCAGAATGACTGCTACGACTACACGTGCTACTGACACGTGCCAGAAACGGAGACAGTCCAAAGCGACTCTTGCTAATTAGCCGCTGGATAGTAGTAGGTACTGATGTCATTTGAGCTGCAGGACTAGATAAGGTAGGTACTATGTATGTTCCCGCCATGCTTCAAGCCTTGTTGTGGCGATGGGGCTCATTAACCTGAGGTGAACCTAGACGAAAAACCAATCAAACCGAAAGTGTTGTTCTTTGTACCCACTTTTTTTGAGAAGACAAAAGAGCGACAGGCAGGGGAGCCTTTGCGCATGGTGCAAGGAGCTCTGTACCAAAGTTGGTGGGGTTATCCTGTGTCGCGGGGCAAACCTTCCGTGGAGGAGGCCTCGGTCCCTTAGGGGACTAACTATCCGTCGATATGCCCTGGTGAAATGTAGTTCCGGGGTGCCTCATCAAATGCGGCACTGGTGGCCCTCGCGGTAGTTTTTTTTGAGTATTCGGTACTATAATGTCCCGCGAGCCCCACCCAGGGCCGGCGAGGACGAGTACATACCAGCGACAAAAACCTAGGCACTATGTACGTAATTTAATGTGTGTGCTATTATTTTCACTAATTCGACCTTCTTATCAGCATGAATTTTTGGACTGCTAGTATTCTTATCAAGTGCCATAGCAGCAGAGAAGGCCAGGGAGATACCCGTAGAGATTATATAGATAGAGTAGGAAAGCCAGCCTTTGTTGAAGCGGGGAAACGCGCCTTCACCGGCCTAAATGGGGCCCAGTGGTGTGAAGGGCTTGCGGAAAATTGTAGTCCCGAATACCCAGAAAAACAACCCTGGTGAGTCATCAGCGCCGTGATTGGAGAGATGTCCCTAAACAACAAACGGTAAGGGCACCTCGAAGTCAGTCCCCTAAGGGACTGAACTCCACTAAGTTTCGGACAGTGCAATGGGGCGAGGTTTCCATCCTCTCCGTTTGCCCCGTGCGCAAAAGCGCCTCTTATAAGGAGAGCTTCCTCTTGATTTTTCGCCAACTCTTTTTATAAGAGGGTTACCAAGAGGACCTCCTTCCACTGCTGTTTAATCCCGTCCTGTTATAAGAGGGGTGAGCAATGAAGACGTAGCTGGAGGGGCCTCGGGCTTCGTCCAAGATTTCTCGGTTCACCCCTGGCTACTGAGCCCCACCGCCATGACAAGTCCTGAACCACGGTGGGGAGGAAAGGCAGTCTAAAACGCGTCCGCCTCAAATCGAAACATGAAATGTGACAAACTATTTATTTATTTTAATTTCTCTCTGCGGAACTAGATAGGAAAATATAGTAATGCAGTCTCATCTTTCTTCTCTATGATCCAAGTCAGACTCTCGCAGTTCTACGTCTGCCATCGCTCCCCTATTTCATCCATATTATGTCTAAGGAGATACCTCTCGGTTAGTGATATCGTCACAAACTGACAGCTATGTTGTGGAATGTAAATGTTAAACTCGCGAGCCGCACCATACGCGCCTTTAGAGGGCAGGATAGGATTGAATCGCAATTTAATATAAAATAATTTTAAACTGCTTAAAAGTATAAGTTTTGGAAACTTTAACTACAAAAGAATATTTTGTTCAAGTGACATCCACTCCGATTTAGGCACACCTCAAGGTGAGACTGTATCTACCTAATGAACGTTTACATATGACGCTACTGAGTATCCGCGACAGAACAGGGTCCTAGACCTAGTCTCTGCGCAGTATAAAAACCCTTTTTGTGTGCGCTTTTGTGTTATTTTTTTTTCTGTGACCTCATTTGCGCACCTCTTGACTAGTTGTTTCGATTTTACCGCCCTGTTCATCTTTAATTATCAGTTAATAAATTACCAGTGCACCTCTTATAGGCAGCAAGTACTAAATCATCTCTTAAAATACGTGACATGGTTGCGTGGTGCCGCTTATTCCATAAATTACTTAAGGTTTTTTAATAAATTTCAATTTACTGAAACGAAGCTCGTGACATTGCATGGCCTATGTGTATTCGGAAATATTATGTATGTACATAAAAATATAGAAAAATTCAAGAAGAAATGTGATCTACAGAGTATCAATACTGGAATTAAGAATATGCTCGCTAGGCTCCATAAAATTAATAATTTATTTACGGGTAATCGCATAGGTATTTATAATAAAATTCCCAGTAATATAACGGATTTGTCCATTAATAAATTTTAAGCTACCGTTAAAGAGAAACTTATATGAAAATCCTATTTAAGTACCTTCGTGAATTAATGATCACATCCAAAACAATGATAGGTACCCAGCAGAGTTTATTGTGGCTATCTTCTCTGATATGAGCGCATTGCGGAGCCTCAATTTAAACTTAGTCGCTAGGACAAGCATAAGTGATCGTTATACAGATCCAATATGTGAAATTAAACAGTAAACAATAGCGTCGCCTGCCAGAAATAGAACCTTCCGAAAAAAACTCTCCCTCATATTACTATTTACCTATCTTTCTATTTCCAACTAATATCATAAATGTGACAGTTTGTCATTCCATCGCGCAAAACTCACTAAACAGATGTAATTGGCAATTAGGTACTAGGTACTCGTTTTGTCAGGTCCTTCCGCCGTAGAGATATTATGCAAAAACAGAAGGGAATTAGAAAATGTCATGCTCCGACCTCAGCTCAGTAAAATTTGAAAAAATAATTTGGTCCGTGTTCACCAAGAAGTTCCGACAGCTCGTCGGACGGTTTATACCTGATAACCCTAGTTAATATAACTAAGGTTATCTGGTATATAGGGTAAGTAAATTAACCCCAGTTTGTGTTTCGCCATCGGGTAGAAGACAAAAAGGTTTACTAGTTTTTAAACTAGAAGTTATGTCGTTGTGAATGAACCCACTAAAATTACGCGATTGTCGCTTTCACGAGGCAAAGGTTAAAGGCTATCCAAATTATTTGACAAATACAAAACAATTTTTTTATCACAGTAGTTTTTTAATATCGCCGAATTTTCAGTCTTAAATCTATCACCATGCCTACTAATAATAATATAAATAAATAAGTCTGGGAAGGTAACGGTCCCTGGATCATCCCCTGTCATGGCGGTGGGGCTGGTAGCGCAAGGTGAACCATTCACCTTCCCACAAGAGACTGGCTGTTCATTGTTTGCAAGGAGAGGAGACAAACGAGCAGGGGACGTGCTTTAGTGGAGGATAGGACTATTATCCCATTGCATTGTCCCGTGTGCTACTCATCAATAGTGATAGGAGAGCAACGCATCTGTGTAACAATCGTGCGAATGTCCATGGGCGTCGGTAGTCATTAAAAGCCACCGATTTCTCGTTATCTACAGGGGATAATACGAGGTAATGAAGAATCAGTGTGGTAAGAAGGGGGTGTGTATAAATGAAAGTCATGACCTAAGTCAAGGTATATTTCACCAGCGCACGCGCGGCCGGTACTCGTCCGAGAGCGACACGCGCTTGATGGTCTCGTAGCCCAGTATGATGGAGAAGGAGAAGGCGGCGGACTGCACCAGGCGCGCCGACAGACCCTTGCAGTACAGCCCCAGCAGCCCCTCCTCCGCCCACAGCTCGCGGAACACCTGCTTCATGGTGCCCACTCCTTCCACCTGGGAACAAACCCGGTGATTGAGCTTAAACTATACACTCAAAATAATGTCGACATTTCTGTCTGTCTGTTGTTGTACGATACAATTTCATGTGATGACAGTTTTCCAATTGATACGTGACCGCATCGCCCGATGGAGACTTGTTTCGTTCTATCGCTCCCAGGGTGCGGCCATTTCGAACATTATCTCGGAACGTTACTATGACAAGATACTTGTTCAAGCATGCGTTATCAATTTACAAGACATTATCCTGTCAGAAAACATGAAGCAAGTCGTAAAGTGTTGATTCCCTGGCAAGAACATTTAGTGAATATTCTCGGCTAGGCGAAGGTGGGAGCTCCGCTCCCCACCACCGTTCAAGCCTTGTCGTGGCGGTGGGGCTCAGTATTATGTGGTAAATCGAGACACCTAGAGCGAAGCCAATTGAACGAGGAGGGGGCAGTTCTTTGCATTCATCTTGTAAGAATACGGGACTAAAGAGTAGGAGGAGCCGCACCGTGTGCCCCTCTTATAGGAAGAGGGGACAAAAGAGCAAGAAAGCAAGAAGTGGGAGCTCCGCTGGGTTTTGTTCTCGCCTAAGCCTATCAATTGGTGGTGGTGACAGTACCTGTAGCCTGGCGCGCACTATGTCGAGCGGATTGGTGAGGATGGTGGTGGTGAAGCCGCCCAGTGTGCCGGCGGCGCACTGCAGCACGAGCAGCGACACCCACTCGGGGCTGATGCGGACCAGCTCGTCTGTAATCACATTCAGTTGGCGAGAGAAACAACAACACATCTTCATTCTGATTCCCTAATGGGGTTTGATATTTTAGGTTCCTTAGGTATTTGTCTTCCTTTCTCACAATCAAGAATCTTCGCAATCGGCCTGTTCGTATAATATAAGTTAATCCTCTCTTTATATCTTTCGCCGAGGCTCTTGATATCTCCAGAGAGCACACGATCAATCAGATCTTGATATCGCTTGTCCAGCCTAATCTCTATCTCACTTCATTGTTTTGACCGCGGTAGGCGAGGGTTACGCCTCATATTTTTCTCAACGACAATCTCCGCATGGGAGAAGTACATAACATAGAGATAGTATAAATAGAGAATAGAAGCCATATGGAGTTATGTGACGGCGAGAGTCCGCGGTGGTCTATAGAGAAGGAAGATGCGAATGCATTACGAGCTTTGTCTATTTAATCTCACGCACATTGTGCAGAGTGAAATTAATGAAAAGAGAGAGATAGATACTGAGCCACATTTGTTGCCTTTTTTGACTTAGACGGACGAGTTTTAGGCTGGCTTCCCTTCTCTATCTATATTATCTCTATAAGTTCATGGCCCTTACATAGGTCATTAAGTTGTCACGTGACAATCTGCTGGGTCGCAGTATGCACTTGTACAGAAATGAGCGTAACATAAACATTTTGCTTTTATGTCGATATTGATCAATGTTTTGATTATTATAATTGAAAATTAGCCAATGCTTGATTTGATCGAACTTTTCACCCACACACTTTTAAGGGGTTTTAGGTTTCATATCGTATCTATGCCGTGCTTGTTTGTACACTACCACGCCAACTGGCGGCTGAGACGTGCACTTTTCGGGTATATGTATCTCCTGGCATAGATATGAAGATAGTGTACGACTCCGTATGCTGTGTATGACTAGCATAGACACGTAGTAGGCTACACAACTAGTGTTCAAGAGCTACGATTGGATACTTATATCTCCCTCTGGTTGTCCTCCGCGGATTGATGTACCTATATGACTGATAGTGTCGAGCTGCACAGCGCCGAATGAAGCTATCGAGGCGGCGTACCCTCGGTACTTGCCGCGGCCTAGCGTGCCGCCGCTTCGGGTCAAAGAAGATCATGGGCCACAAAGATCGATCTACGTGTATAAAGACACTCGGCTGGATCAGATGATAACGTGGCGGTTAGGACGCGTGTTACGCCGGAGGTCGCGAGATCGAATCCCGCCTAGGTCGTGGATGTTTATATATGTATTAGCTGTATTGCAATAATAAAAATCTTAAATATATAATATTTCTTAAATTGATAAGCATATTGAATGTATTTCCGTTGTCTAGTACATGTAACACACGTCCCTAGGGTACTTAGCACAGTATTGGGCTATCGCTGTGTAACAAGTCCACAGATATTATTACGGTGTGTGCGGCTCACCCTGGTAGACTGTGTACAGCGCCCACCAGAGCGCCGAGTTGGGCACGTAGGCGGCGAGCGACGCGGCGTACCCGCGGTAGTAGCCGCGCACGCCGCGCCGCCGGTACACGCGCACCGCCACCTCGCGCGCCAGCGCCGCCTTCGACCATCGCCTGTCCAGGTCCAGACCTAGGGGGTTGAATATCTGAAAACAACACACGAGCGACGTTAACATTTATAGTACAACTAATGTTCTGCCATGGATTCGTCCGTGTTGAAATTGGTACTCTAAAAAATTATTCACTAAAACCTTCACCCTATTCATAGGTGAAAAACACACAAAAGTCCGTTCAATAGATATTAATTCAATACATATGGACAACTTTTTGGGTCTTTGTTTTATAATAAGTAAAGATGGGTCAAAACATTACGTTGAATACCTATGCCCATAGGCGTCCACATATTATCTGGAGGTGTTGCCCTCCTTCCAATGTGCTAAACGCACGAAAGCGCCGTGCGTGCGTCGTACAGTACCACAGTAACCGCGGGTTCGTGTATTTTTAAGAGACGTAATGTTTTTTTCTAAGGACTGTTTATGGGGTAAACTTCGGGAAATACTGCCACGATCATGAGAATTATTTCACTAACAGGAAGTTGCACTATTCAAGATGATGTTCCACTCACGGGGTTTTTGCTGGCTCCAGGTTTGCCCTTCACCAGGCCGAGCACCATCAGATGTTGGCTCAGAACATCAAATGGCACGATCACAGTCTGTCCCACCAGCGACGCGCAGCCTCCACCGACGAACGACTGGAAGTCAACGTGTCATAATGTTCACACAGATGTGTAACTATAGCCACGCCCCGTTACGAGGCAAACCTGCGTAAACTCTGGTTCTGTTGATATTGGTGTCGGTAGTCGCTAAAAGGCTTCGACTGCTTGTTTCCCTCCATATCAAAGTCAAAATATTTTATTCAAATCTCTTTTTGAACTTCCCTACTACCGGTTCAACTATGACCGGAGCAGATTCGGCGAAACAAACTCGGCGGGACTGTGTAGTATTAAATGTGCAATCAACATCCGCACACATCTTTATGCGTAATACGTTTATGTCATATGATACGCTACGCTGATGTGTGACAGTTGTAACGCCTTCTCTCTTTTTATAGGCGGGCAGATCGGATCTGCACAATTATTATGCCGATGCGTTGCTCTCCTTGCCTCCTCCCCTCCAATGGAAATATAAAAAATATTGAAAATATCAAGATATAGATATTGGTAACGCCATCTAGTTGACAGATTTATGAAACTGTCAAATGTCAATTGCGAACACTTAGCTCTTCCGTGTCAACAGTCGCCCGTGAACACTGAACGCATCTGCTGTTTTTTTTAGAAATGGGCCACCGGCTGGTCACAAAGCTTAAGGATCTCTGTGGTGTGATGAACCCGAGCCTGTTCCAGGCGTGACACGAGTGCTCACCTTCAACTTGGGGTCCACGTCGTACTTGCCGAGCTCGTGTCGGACGCCCTCGTACGTGGATATGTAGAACACACCGGAGATGATCTGAAACTGTACGACCACTCAGCTGAAACCACATCCAATTTAAGTATCAAAATTAAATATATTATCGATGATTTAAGTTTTGTTATAAATATTGATGTCTTAAGTTTACGCGAATGTTAGCCATTACAATAAAACTACTTTTACCAATTCTATCGCGGTTTGATTATTTATCTAGCCCGACGTTTCAGAAGCTTTACAGCAACCACGGGTGGACTGAGATGACAGATGTCCTGATGTTGGAAGTTTTAAATTTAAAAAAAAATCGGGTACCGAAGATGTAGATCTTAGGGCACAATGGCTTCGGACCCCTCTCCCGCAGGTGGGAAAGATGCATCCCTATATGGAAATATATAAAAGCTAATAAATAATTGAATTTAGGGTTTTTGGCCGGCACGACCGGGGAGGCACCTCTCGCTCAGAGTACCAGCGCAAAGTGACATTTTCGGTGTCGCGTTTCGTGCTTGTGAGTAGCTGGTGGTCCATGGGTGGTGAAAAGGAAGGAAAAGCATTAGCATAGTAATTATGCTGATGTTCATGGGCGTCGGTAGTCGTAAAAAGCCTCTGATTGCTCGTTGATCCCCCTATATTGATAAAAATACATAAATTATTTTCCATGACGACTGCTAATTTTTATTTTCTATCTAATCACATACCAGGTACAGGTTGTCTCAATTAAATGTAGCAGCTGGTAATGGTTGGTAACAACTGAGTCCATTCATTATAAAAAAGAAAGAAAGAAAAGAAAGATGTATGATTTAAACACAGATGCCAGTACAAATATTTTTTAAAGAATAACTACTGGCGCCTGAACATCAGCATAATTATGCCGATGCGTTGCCATTCTTTTCACCCTCCATCCCACTGGGCCACTCGCACGAAACGCTACAACGTAGGTAACACTAACATAATAACACTATAACAGAATGCATCACCAAGAGGTAAGAAATACACATGTTAGGAATAGCACTGGCGGGAACAGCAGGTTTGGCCCATTGAGAAAAAAATTAATGGTATTTTGTTTTTTTTTTTATAGTATACGGGACCGGACGAGAAATTGGAGCATTCTGACAACCATCCGCATTGCTTTTGTCATGCAGATGCATTGCCCTGTTTTCCTCCTCCCCCAATGGGTCATGACAAATGGGTAATTTAGGCCAAAAAAACTTACGCTGGACATCCAGAACCCCCTGTACAAGCCGGAGATACCCTCGTTCCTGTGTATTTTGGTTATGGCGTCCGATACACCACTGTACGCCTCCTTTTTCCTCTGCACTTGTATTTGAGTTTTGATTAACGTTAACGGATATAAGGCGCATCGTACTGAAAACAATTTGACCACACAAATACAATTTTCAGCTTCTACTAATTTCTACTAATCGCACCAATATTATAATGGGAAAGGTTTTGACGTGGTAACGTTTTGTAAATCGATAACGCGAACATGCACGAAAAAATATGACGTCATAGTAACGTTCAGTCATAGTGATGTTCGGAATTGGTGCAGTCGAGCCACAGAGCGTAACAAGTCGTCTCTTTTACTCGAGCGAGTATTATTTTCAGTTAGAGAACAGTTATCACGTAAAATTATATCGTCAGTTATTCTTAAGCCGACAGACAACCAGTTTTGTTATTGTTTCATTAGTGTGAAAACTTCAGATTTGTATGAAATTTTGTACAAATATAAATCACCTTCTTTGTTTATAATAATGTTATTATATTATAGGACCATCGAGCAGTGCCCGTATTTGACTACAGACGCCCATAAACATCCGCATAATTATAAGGGGCTATAATGCATGGGCAATGCATCCATAGGAAGGGATAGCCACCTACAATAGCCAGCGGCTACAGGTTGCAATACCAAAAACCTAATACAGACCAGAAATAAACAATAACTTACCAGTGAAACTACTCAGTGTATACAATGGAAAAAACTTTGATTTATCCATCATACTCCATTCTATGTTGGTTATCAGTTGGGGTGGGGGAGATTCGACCATAGTTGCTGCCATTTTCTTTTCCTTCCCTATCTTTATTCCGTTTTCTTCCCTCGTATTTCATAAACCAATAATCATTTATCTAATACGTTATAGATCTCTATTATTCTCACAGCGTCTATTAATTCTTTGGTAATATTATATATTTGAACATTGTATTCAATACAATAAAAATTAAAATGGAATACAGGCTATTTAACAATTTTATTACTAAATATTGATTATTTTTAATCGAATTAAAATAAATAAATAAATCTCTATATAATCAACAGAATTAGGACTAGATACTGTAATGATTAGGATATTTTAAAATGCTTTAAATATGTTTTGCTCATGTGATATATGTATGTACCCATGTTTTTTTTACTTCTTCACAGATTTTCAGTATTTCTGCAACAAAAAAAAAAACAAATTTGTAGCCTGCATGTGATGAAGTGGCAGTGCACAGGTAACTTTGTAACAGAACTGATACACCAGGCACAGAGTATTGGTTTTAGATTAAATATAGGATTGGACCTGCCCATTTCAAAGAGGACACACTATAAATTCCTTTCTATGGGATGAATAAGATTTGAGTCAATAATAAACATTTTATTTATTAATGAATATCCTCATGCCAGTTCATGATTATTATAAAATATTATAATCATTGTAAAATATATGTAATAATGATTCAATGTATTGTCATTTCTTCATTTAAATGCATGTTAACACTTGAATAAATACTTAAACTTTGAATACCTGATTATGATAAGACAAAACCGGTCGTAAATGTAAATTTAAAAACAAATAATTCTGGGTGATAAAGTATGTAAAGTTTTATTTATATATATATAAGTTTTATTTATATATTCAAGTTTATGTTATAAAATACATTTTAGAGCATAGTTGACTATAACACTCTTTAACTCTACACATTGTCTCTTTGCATCGATTTTATCAAAGGGTCAATAGTTGTCAATGTTGAACCTCGTGACACTGTAGTAGCAGCAGTGGGAATGAGTGGTAAGCCAAGCATGCTAAAAAATGTGCGTGTGTAAAATAACAGATAATAATATTTTTAAAAATATACTTTTTGCCTTATTCTAAACGCAGTTCTACTTTCTTTTTCTAGGATAAGGGGCAAACGAGCAGGTGGTAGGTAACTACCGCTGCCCATAGACATCCACATATGCAAGCGCGTTACCATCCTTTAAGATGGGAGTAAGATCCCAATAATTTCACAAATGACATTCAACTAGTCACATATTGAAGCAAAATATTTATTGACATACTGACAAAGATATATATTAGATGAAATGCATAAATTTCCTTAATCCACTGCTAAACACTATCTTATCTTTTCTCAGACCTAATCTAATTCAAGTACAATTTGAGTTGCTAATTACATTAAAAAAGATCTACATTCAACATTAAAAGAGACACATTTTTAATACAATCTTTTTATAAAATATAATATGGTGTATATTTCGATCTCACTACATATGAACTCTATTATTTTAATAAAAAAATTAGCATATAGCATAGCATTTCAGACAAACTGCTGTAGTTTTTGGTCTGTTTAGTATATATTTATGATGGAAATAACTTTTAAAAAGCTCTCATTATTCTTGGAAGACCAGTGTGAAAGATGATTGGTTGTGGTTAAACACAGCAAAGTACAACATTGTAGGAAACTGGCATATTTGACCACTAATGTATTCTCTGTACTGTTAGACGGCAACCAGTATATTACTGGTTCATTATAATTTGTGTCATTTTGTTTAGCTTGGATTGGGCCAAGCAGCTGGTACCATGGAGCCACAATAACACTGACTTACTTTCACCTTCAACAAATGCTCTGATAGATTAAAGAATCTGTACATATAATGTGAATTTGCTTCCTAACAGACTAGTTCACGATATGACACTGTTCATAATCATTTCATACATTTAATTTATTTTTAATTAAAAAGAATAATTAAAAACCACTATTAAATAACACTTTAATACATAATTAAAACATTACTCAAATGGAACTTGTATAATGTTTTATAATAATTACAATGTAAATGGAAGCAATGTATTCTAACATAATTATAATAATTACAATGTCATGCACACAGTCTGTAGGAAGTATCTACACATTATTGGGAAAGTACTGATGAAAATGAAAAGAATTTAATGAAAATTTTATTTGTACACCAATAATGAACATTTTATGATTATTTAAGTTCATAAACAATAATTGAAATTACTTGTTTGGTTTTAGGGTTTTTTGTATAAACATACATAGATGTGTTATGTTATGCTATTTTAATGTATTATAAATCAAAGTGCACGGATGTCAGCTTTTCGTTTACTAAACTAAAACTTCGAAATTAATACGAGACATTTGATTATTTTTTAGCTTATTACTATATTACACATTTTATATACACGTAAGTACGTGATTAAGTATTCAGTGACATGCACTCTTTATAGCAACTGTTGGAAATGTGTATAAAGTATAAAATAAACATTAACAAGAACAAATAATACTACAAGAATTCAAGATATTGCGTCAATTCACTTTTAGCGTAATGACTACTTACGTCGGGTAGGTGAATAAATCCATCACTTATAACAATCTTTTGAATATTCATGTATATCTACACCTACACGGGCACCGTTTATGAAAATCTTTTATGTAATAATTTAATCAATTTACACAATTACACCATGGAAAAATAAGTCCTTCGTATAGCTGTCAGCTGATTCACCTTCTTCATTTTGCAACTCGCATCGTGCGTAGGTTATACTTTTATAACAACTCATTTTGACGTATGACATTAATTTACGTTCCGGTGAAACGAAGTAAATTTTGGTAAAATCACGGGTGAATAGGGACAATTCTCAAGTTATATATTTGATATCTAATATTAAAGATAGCAATTAATATTTTCATTTAGGCAAAAGTAAAAAAAAACTGTAATCCCCATTCACTCAGAAAATGAGAAAACAGAAAGGCGTGAATCGATATGTCATGAATAAGGCTGATACAAGTTCATTATATTATATTCTACAGTGCATTTGTCCGTAACTATGTTGACGCGAAAACAATTGAGAAAATATTCCAAGCGCAATCAACTCAACAATTCCCTTTTAGGGAATAAAAGTAAGATACCTGTTACAAAATCCTAAAATGTATAGCTCCTATTTATAAAAATGTAAAAGCTGCCCTTATACACATTTTCGTTACCATGGATACTTATCCATTTATCCGAAAGCGGCGGATAATTTGGCGCCTTTCCAATTTCTCGAAATAATAATATATTTAATCTTCGATCATTGAGTACTAAGTATTTCATAAATGATACTTCATTTTAGTGTATACGATTGTCCAAATATGAAATAACCTATTTAAAATACCATAATTTTAATTTACCATTAAACAAATTCCTCCAATGAAAGTTGTAATGACTATAGAATTTCACTTTCACTTAAGCTCTTTTTTGAATCTAGTAAAGGTTCCGTATCCAAAGGGTAAAACGTGGCACTCCTACTAAGATGCGTTGTCGAACCGTCAACAGGGTCTATCTCATGAACCGTGATATAGAAATCGAAATATATTTATTTGAAGCAAGGCTAAACTTTCATTGAATATGATATATTTTTGTTTCCACTATATATAACAAATAACAACATAAATCACAAACTATATACAAAACTAGGTGTAATAATAATACCAAAAAAATTGAATACGTTAATTATTTAAGGTGGTATTGTACGGGATGGCCCGGAAACTTCATGCGCGTCTCCAACTTGCACATGAGCAGTTTTTCTTTATTGAATCCAGTTTTAGACTATTTGCAACTATATCAATACTTTAGTGTTACCTCGTGAATTTAAAATGTTATATACTTTAACACAATACCCCGGCTCTGACTGTGCGGGGGGAGGACATTGTGCCCTCCACTCTGAATCTGAACCGCCTGTTCTCTAGGTAGCTGTTTATGATCAGTACCAGTCTATCAGGCAGTTCAAGTTGGTACAGCTTGTAGATGAGGCCCTGGTGCCAGACCTTATCGAACGCCTTTGCTACGTCGAAGAAGACAGCACACGTGCCGTGCGGCCTCCTTCTGTGTAGTCCCGTAAGTACATATTCCGTGAGACGGTGTACCTGTTGGGGGCAGCTGTGGCTGTTACGAATTAGCTCTCCGTCTTAGCCTTATCCCGTTCCTATATCAGATATCTGGTTCCTCTACATAATTTAGTGGAGGTGACAAAGATACCAGTTTTTAGACAGAACAACTGCCTTTGCAACTCAGAAAGTAAACCAGACCCAATACTAGAATCAGTCGAATTCAAATATATGAATTCGGGTTCCATCATGATGTTTTTCTTGCAAATTCCTTGAAAATGCCGGGATTACATTACCGGAATGGAAGTCCGGAGAATAGAAGTAGTGCACCACCGAGGCTCAGTTATAGGAAATGTGACGATTTGGAAATAATAACGGGCTTGGAAAACTCTTTTTCTTACTGTGCATTATCTAATTTTTCGTTATATGTAGCTGCTTTTGCTATTTGTCTTCAATTGTCTCTGTTCCGCTACATACAAAAAGATAGGGTGGACTAAAAACAGCTCAATAGTCTAACCTTGGTATTTTTGGTTATTCTAGATTACTATATATACTATATATTAAATCATTTAGTTCTCGTTTTGTTATAATTTACAATATAAAAAGAATAATCATTTAAAACCTAGTCTGATAATTAATAGTAGAAATATGTTAGGATAAGGTCCGGTGTATACAGTGAGTGGCGATTAGCTCGCTTGTTGTCATGGAAAAACAACGGGGAAGAGCGATTGGTCATTTAGTTGTTGAACTATAAGCTTTTGTCTAATTATTAACTCCCGTACTGGTGCACACTAAACCTTAGACATCATCGTCTTCCTATGAATAATCGTCTTCAGCGCACCGATTATTCGTTTTACACGGGACCACCAACGAAACGAACGCTTATGGCTGTCGTATTCAGTTCAAACTTTACCTGGCAAAGTTTAAGAGTATCTGTTTACTACCTATTAGACGACCGAAGACATGAATGATTAGTGTAAAATAACATATTTCAATAATACAAACATATATTTAAAATATCAATCCTAATTTACTAATCATGTGTAGACCGAACATAAATGCACCATACATTGTTTGGAATTGGAGTATACTTAGTATTAATTAATAATTACTACTATTACTAATTTGATTTATTTTGGAATATAAATTGATCATCACGTGAAGATGAGTTGTTGTTGTCATAAATTGATGATGTAAACATTCGACAGCTGATTTTACTGTACATTGTCACTTGACGTCTATATAGTTTGTGGTTACTTGTCAGAGTTTGTTTTAAGTTACAAAATTCTTAATTAAAAGTTTAACTGTCTAAGTTTAATTAAAACAAGATCTAACATGGTAAGTCTGTAAAATTCAATCATACCTGCACATATAATGGCATGATTAACCACTTCCAACACTTATAGAATTCTAGCTGCTTTGACTTGTCGTATACTATAATAATTATGTTGGCTGACATGAATATTATCAATACCTACGTAGTGTTTCTCTAGAATTATAGATATTATCTCTTTCATTATTAAGCCATTGGTTTAATACTCAAAAATGGTATGCAAAATCTGTCATTATTCATACTTAATTATTTTATTTATTACCTATTTATGGTATAACGTGCAATCGGAGCCTTTTTTTTTGCAACGCATATATTAATGTCTGCTTTATTGTCAAGCAGATGCATTTTCCTCCTTTCCCCTTCCGTCATCGTCCACAGTCCAATCACAAACCTCTCGAAATGCGACAGCTGTCGTTTTACGGCTCTTTGTGTAACCAAGAGGACCCCAGACCTCCCTATTCATGCCGGCCCAATTCAGAACCACTGCAGCTCAATTTGACTGTCTAGTCTGTTATTATTGTTTTTTGGCTAAATAAAACTAAAGTATGAAGTGAAACTATTATGTTGCTTAAAACTAATATATGTAAAAACATTTTTAGGCCCGTTACTTCAAAGAACAAGACATTGATGGTAAGTTCTCCTGCTTTAAATATTCCGCAGGATCCCCCCTGGCTTCTCCTGTGTAAAATGGTGGCTAAAGTGTAAACTAAAACCTTCATCGCAAATTGCTCTATGCATTTTCATGCGTAGATCTTGAACCATTCAGTAGATCTTGAAAAAATCTATTGTATACAGACAGACAGCTTCTGTGGACTACATCCTATAATAAGTACAAATGTGGTTACGAAGATGCAAGAATTATCAATTTTTTTTACTTATTACCAAGCATTAGCATTTGTTTTTCTTATAGTGGCGATGTGCCCTGCCTTTGTGGCTTTGCCTATGCATGGCTGGATTTTCATCTCAACAAATTATACACTATAGTGTTTTGACCTTCCTTAGGCATTGCACTATCCATTGATGGAAATTTGTATGGAAATCCATTCAGTAGATTAAAAAAAAAAGCATTTACTTACAGTAAACATCATGGAACTTAGTGTCATTGTGCACCCTAAGTTCAAAGTCCTTGGGCATGTCAGGGCTACTAGTGGCACCCAGTCTAAGTAACATTATATTTAGAATTACAAAGATACTAGGCAAAATTTTGGGTACTTATTTAACATATTCTACATCATAATCGAGGAATGAATACTCTTTGTGATTTTATAGTGTCTTATATACCTGTACATTATTAAGAGTAATTAACTTTTAAATAAAATTTAAAGCGAAAATGTTGTTATATGTTTGCCACTTACTATTCATTACTACTAACTAGAGGTTAACTAGAGATACATGGTGCATTTTTCAGAATTCCGTGAATGCTTCTACCTTTTTGCTCGTTCAGGACAGATTACGTCACTGGACGAGTTGACAGTAGTGATGAGGTCTCTGGGAATGAGTCCCACCATACAGGAATTAACTGGTTTGTATTTGTAGTATCTAAATTATATTAAGATCTATAGTCCAAAGAGTGTGTATATACTAATATACACACATTAGAACGAGTGGTGGAACACGATAACAATCTTTTTCAAAATTTCATATTCCTCCTTTTTCTAAATTTGTAAAAAAGCGACACTAACAATGTAAGTGTAATATTTTAATGGATTGAGGGATTTATCATAACACATTAGTAAATTTTTTTCAAAACTAATCTGTTTAACTAACAATAAGTCGACTCTAATCACTCTTTACTTTTGAAATATTTATGTATATTTTCAATATTAAAATAGTTTTTAAATGTTCATATACATTTTTCTTATTTATTCGTCTTCGTTAATTCTGCAATGAGGCAAAAATATTACGAGGAAACCTACATGTTTAAAGTGGTGTCTTTACAGCATTAGGGGGCAAACGAGCTTTCGGAGCCTTTTTATGACCACCGGGGCCCGAACCCGCTGCCCGCTGATCAAGACCTATTTGAATCGACTTGCCAAGGACGTCTCTGCAAGGGCGAAGGACTGTCGGGGGGCCAGCTGGTCGCGAACCATCGCCCAAGCTGATGCGAACGACACGTCCCTCCATGCGCTGAACAGACGACTCACCAGATCGAAGACCACGATCAGCCCACTCATGGACTCAAACGGCCAACGCCTTTAGAACGCCCAGACACGAGCAGACATGCTCGCCAGCCACCTACAAACACAGTTCACACCACACCCAGCAGCACCAGTCGCCGCCGAGCACCACGAGTAGGCCGCGTCCGAGAGTTCGCTACCGCCGCTGAGCGGGGGGAACTTTATCTTCCCGCTGAGCTGCGGAAGGTCGCCCTTCGCCTCTCGAGGCGCAGAGCACCAGGCCCCGACAATATCCATCCTACAGCACTGGTGATGATGATGATGCCATGGCGCACAGCCGTGACTCTCACCAGGGTAGCTCGTTAGCTACCCTTTCTGCGTTCTCCGCACGTCCTACTTTCCGGATATCTGGAAGGAAGGGAGAATCGTCGTCCTCCCAAAGCCGGGCAAGTCTCGGAATCTACCCGGAAGCTGCCGGCCGATCACGCTATTGTCGCATGTGGCCAAGTTGTTCGAGCGGCTATTGCTTCGGAGACTGAGGCTGTACATCCCAATAACGGACGAGCAGTTCGGTTTCTGGAGCGGTCACTCGACCACACTGTAGCTGGCGCGGGTGCTCCACCACTTGGCCATGGAGATGGAGGGGCTACATTCCTTCTAGCGGGCTATACGTGCTGGAGTGCCGCAGGGCAGTTGCTTGTCCCCTTGCCTCTACGCGGCCTATACCAAGAACATCCCGACGCTCAACAACCCTACGGAAGAGGGCGACACATATGTCTTGCTCGCGCTGTTCGCTGACGATTGTGCTTACATTTCCTCGTCATGAAAGCCCGAGCTAGTAACTGGGCGAATGCAGCGGCTACTGGATCGACTGCCGGAGTGGCTCGACAAATGGAGGACGTCTGTCAACGTGGAGAAAACTGCATCCCTATTTGTCAGCACGCGGCGCAACATACCGAGGCGGTTGAAGTTGGGTGGCCAGGAGCTGTCTTGGAGGTCCCCGGTCGTGTACCTCGGGTGCAGCATTGACCGCACGCTGCGGCTGGGCCGCAGGTTGATCGAGCGATCAAGCAGGCGAGGGCAGCCCGCGTCTAACTGCGACCAGTGCTCGCATCTGACCTTCCATTACGCACGAAACTGGGGATATCCAAGACTTACATCCGATCGCGACTCACTTACGCTGTCCCGGCATGGTACGCGCTCACCTACCCGAGCCAGAAGAAGCGCCTGCAAGCCCAGCAGAGCATATCCCTGCACGGGAGCCGGCCGCTACGGCTGGAACGACGTGATCGCGCGAGACCACCTGCGGATCGAGTCTGTCGGCGAGTTTGTGGCCTGATTGTCTCGAGGCATGTTTAGTACCGCGAACAATGGACCGCACGCCCACCTGAGGGACCTGGCGCCACTACACGCGCGACCACACGTCGGGCGGCCGTACCCGCGTGAACTCGTATCCCGTGTTCCACCAAGCGGAGAGAGGTCCTCGGCCGGCAATCAGGACGAGGATCATTCACACACCCTGCAGGCCACTAGGCCGCGGTCGCAACCCTACCTTCAGGCTATATGGCCTCTGCACCTAGGTGCGTAACAACCCACCGCCATCAGTGGGTTGCCCCATCACCGAGGGGAAGCTGCCCCTCGCGAACAGACCCGGGTCATGAGGTTCGCCTCGAAACCCGCAATCCTCGCAGGCCCCGCTAGGCCAGTGAAGAACACCCTCAGAACCACAGATGGCCACCCACACCCATAGACATTCGCGTAACTTTTACGCAGATGTGTTGCCCTCCTATCCTCCCCCCTCCCCCAATGGGCCCCCGGCTACTGACAAACCGCACGAAACGCGACAGCGACGCTGTCATTTAACGCAGGTATAAAGTGAGCGAAAGGTGTCATGCACCATACATGGCACTACCTCTTCCTATGCAGCATGGCACTATCTCTTCCTATATAATGTATCCACTACCATGCGCTTTAAGAACAATTTCATCCACACAGGTTTTCTTTATGAAATCAGCCTCTTCCACTGTGCCACCGGACACTCATAAACGTCGTGGAACACAGTTTTACGTAAGATGCGTTTTTCCGTTCGTACCATCCCGATTTGGTTACAATGACTGCTTGCAAGATTCGACGATACACATTGGGCCAGTGCATATGTGAACAAAGGCCCTCCTCATGGAATGTCATATATTCTATTTTACTTTACAGCACAGTATTCTGGTAAACTTGTTTCAGGCTATTTAAAAGGTAAAGGTGGGAAGATGTCGTTTGCAGATTTTCTGGAGGTGATGCACATACACTCCCGGGCCGAGAATCTGCCACACGAAGTAAGCAGTTGTCTACTGTATCAAACTAAATAAATATATCTAATGTTTACTTTTGCTTATAAATAAGATTAGTAGAAGCTACTTCTTATCATAGTTGATTAAATTTTAGTCATTTATTGATGGAAATTCATGTTAACACTTGAATAAATAAATAAACTCTATATACTTTTTTCACAATTAATTTATTTTTCCTCCTGTTTCGACTTATCATCAGTGTCCTGAAGTCTAATAAAGTTTATTTATTTACTCAAGTGTTTACTTCTTCTCACTTAGTATATAGAATTCAGTGTGCTTTTGTTGGCTGGTGCTCTATGCATTCGGACATTTTATAAATATATCAATACAGGCCTGGGAGGGGCTTTTACCTCCTTGAGGTGTACCCACTATTCAAGCAACTGTGCTACTATATCATAACTTGATACCTACCAACGCTCGTAAACATCAGCATGATTGTTGTGCACATGCGTTACCCTCATTTCCTTCGATCCTCCAATGCGCCACCGGCAAATTGCAAGAGCAAACAAACAGCAAGTAACGCGACAGGGAAGCTGTCACTTTATAGCTGTATCGTGTGAGCGAGAGTTACTTCCCCGGTCGTGCCAGCTCAAATTTTCTTTGCCGTAGTCGTGTGTTGACTGACATTAAGTTCTCCTGAGCTTGAATTTACGACAACAAACCAAGTTGCCGAGGTTGTGAATGTTCAACAGGTGGTCAACGCGTTTAAGGCGGGCGATATCCAGAAGAAGGGGTCTGTTCCGGCCAAGCAGCTGCGAAACCTTCTGCAGAAGTGGGGCGAAGGGCTTTCGTCTCGAGAGGTGAGTAGGAGCAAGGCATTAGGTTACAAACATCACAACAATTTCATGTAAAATGTCGTCACGAGATCTGTTATCAAACTGCCAAACAGTTTTCAGCAACTCGAGTGTTAATTTTTGCAATGACTTCACTGACGCGTTCGCGTTTAGTCTACCAAAATGTATGAAGTTGTCGTCAGCGCCTCTAGCGGATAGTACAACAACTAACACTATGAGTTTCGTGTATCGTTTACGCTAACTTTTTCGTCAAGCTTGAGTGTAACGTAACGTTTGAGCTAGTAGTACTTTTACATAAGTGCGAGTGTCAGTTGTTATTTTATAGTTAACTAATGGAATATGCGCTAACGCATTAGTAGAGTTACTTGGCATTTGGATAATAAAACAACAGTGAAACTCATTTTACTTAACAGTTTACTATTTTTCATAAACTAAAAAAATGATTTACAATATGTGACAAAGTACTAGATTGTTTAAGTGAGACTGAACTTAGAATTAGATATCACCTGTGCAAGGAAATCACACATAAAGATTGGTATTAAAAGTTATAAGCACAAAGCTTTCTACATACGGACTTCCCGGGGAATGCGATTGCAATCTTCTTGACAAATCGCAGCATCAATCGCTGTTTCTTCTTCGTATAGATGACATGATGCAAACTAGTAGCCTTCGTTGTTACGCTGATGATAGCACTGGGAACGCTTTATACACTGGTCAAAATTTCCCAGAAACACATGAGCGAGTTCCTATAACAAGCTTGTGTCTGAAGTCGGGGATTTGTTATAAAAGTCTCGGAATGGGGCCGACTAAATTTTGTCCGAATTTAACTCCCATAAGACACAAATGTTCACGCTTACCGCTGAAAAGTCACCCTTCGTCGTGTCTCCTCGTTTTCAAAACACCTACCGACACCTACCACCTCAGGTAGTGTCGGAACATTTGGTGTCCACATATCGAGTAACGTTTAGTTCCGCGGTCACTTGAAAACGAAACCCAAATTAGCCTTAAAGAAGTAGGTGTGCTCAGTATGGCGGAGCAGTACTTCAATCCGGCACATCGGATTCAACTTTACAAGGCGCAGGTCCGACCGCATATTGAGTACTGCTCCGACCTGTGGGCGGGGCCCCGCACATCGTTACATTTGACCGCATACAGCGTACAAGTCGAATCGTTGACGACAAAGTTATTTCCGGACAGCTCGATCAAAGAGTCCTACGAAGAGATGTCGGTTCTCAGTGCATATATTACCGTATTTTCTATGAGGAGTGTTCCGGGGAATCGTTCGGCTTAATACCAGCATCAGAATTCGATCTTCCGAAATCGCGACAGAACTCCAAGTTCGACGCCGATCACCTTGATGTCCGTAAATCCACAACAGTGCGGTTCAAACGCCAGTACAACTGTGCTGTGAAACCACAACAGTGCGGTTCAAACGCCAGTACCACTGTGCTGTGAAACCAGCTGCCTCCTTCGCCGATCCGATACGACTTAGTGGTCTCCAAGAAGCATACCTATTTTTTAAAGGCCGACAACACGTCTGCAAGACGTCTAGTCTTGAGAATGTACATGGGCGGCGGTAGTCACTACCCATATTCTCGATTGGAACCCTTTCTCATAAAAAACCCTGTTGAATAAAACGCTAGCTTACACACCAAATTTCAGTCAGAGTTTCGGATGTACCTGTTATGTAGTTAATTTATAACCACGGACCTGTCAGGGACGAATCCCGGGTACTGAATATGATTTTTTAGCAGTATGAGGGGCCAAACGATTAATCGCAACCTATTTATGACTACCGACTCACTTAAACATCAGTAATATGATTAATTAGACGTCAAGGAGGGGAAGAGGGGCAAACTTCCCTCCAATGGACCATCGGAAGCTCACAAACTGCTCTTAACGAGACAGCATATCTGTCATTTAGGAGATATCATGACAGGTACCTCTCAAGGTACCTTCCCAATCGTGCGAGTTTCGGCTACAATGCAGCATAACACTACCTCCTACTAATCAATATTCAAGTGGCATTAAGATGCGCCGTACTTTTTCAGGTGGACAACATCTTCCGTGAAGCCAACGTGTCCAATAACGGCACCGTTCGTTACGAGGACTTCGTGAAGATCGCTTGCGCGCCCGTACCAGATTATTACTAACGCATATACGTTCGCTCAGGTTTTGTTAAGACATCAGTTGGAAAAATCTCCACTTACGCGCTACATTTCTAGCATACAGGCCTAGGTGTATGGAGACTAGATCACAGTAATTCAACGTGCACGACGGTTAACTCCATATGTAGTGTCCATATAAGCCATTAAATAGGTGGCGCCACTATTGCAGGAGAGTAGAATAAGCAAGATACTACGCTGCCTTGTAAGCGAATAAATTTTGATTGTTTCATCCTACTCCTGTAGCGCCACTCTGGAGAGATTTGGAAGTAATTTAGTGCTACAGCAGGAAATTAATGTACCTTTTGTGAAAAGTGGACACTCCTGGTCTCCAGCTTGCATGGGCACATGCGTACAAAGAAGTTTTAATACTTGTGAAATTCACTACTGACAGTTTTAACGAATCTGAAACGAACAGAATTTAAACGCAACCGTCACTAACTTCAAAAAAATAATTTTTTTTCGTGGTTATTAATTTTAGACCTGAGTTCTGTATATTTGCATCACAATGTATTCCATTACGGTGCCCAAAAATTATTTTCTATTTTAGTTATATTACCGGATCCATTTGTGTTTTCAATTTCAGGGACACATTGAAATATGCTAAAAAAATCAATCTGTCCAGCTGTTTAGTAGGCACTTATGTACGGAATAATTATACACAGTTAATACTTATTGATATCGTCCATTTTTATTTATATTCATATTCATATTATTTTTATTTATATTCATATTACGTTCGCCGAGTCGTACGTTAGACTCCTCAGTCGGAGCAAATTGTACAAAATCTAAGCCGGTCGGCGACTGCTGGCACAGTAACGTCAAGTCTGCCCTCAGGTACAGTGCGCCGACGTACTGACACAACGGGGCGAGCGCGGCGATATCAAGATATAGGTAGACGTAAGACTATTTATTTATCAAATCGTATTTTTAATTTTGTATGTTGTTAAAACTTTTATATACTTTTATGACAATTTATCATACATTATATACTATATACTATTCTTCTACAAAAATATTTTGTTTCCTTTATGGAACAACTACATGGTAACATGGTTTTTCTATTTAATAATAAGTTCATACCTGATATTGACCAAAACTGCTTTTTAGCTACGCTCTGGAATACTAATCCATATATATAAACGGGGTGAAATAGGGAGGTGAAGTTAACAATATGGCATTTCAACATGTTACGCGGATGATCTCCAGCAGTGACGTCACTGTGTCAAGTGCGGGACTGATAAATTCATCGGCTGGGTCCCCCTGTCTCCCTATATAAAGGAGCTTAATTAATGAATGTTAAGTACCACTGTACGTGCTGTTCTCGCGGCTAGCGGTTTTCTTGTTTGGTGATTTGGGACCATAACTGGTACGCCACGAGTCTCCTGTTTATCAGACGTTCAGTATGTCTAGGTTAAGGAGACACATTTGAGAAATGAAACTTACTGCAGTGAACAAGGGAAGATTACACTGCAAAAACTACAAGGCCCCCTCTGTCTTTTCGAATCCGATAAACTGTTATTACAAATGCAATAGCATCGCCTCCGAAAAATAAACTAAAATTTTACAAATATAAGAGTAAAGAACTAACAACTAACTAGGGAAGTAAGGTGGTGAACGTCTGATGAGAGCACTACACGAGCCCAACTGAAGCTGTGAGAGAGATACGAGTAAGTAAACATAAAAAGAGAGTTAAGTTTTCTTAATTAGTGTTAGACAGAGAGGGAGATAGTTCAGTTTCGTATAAGTAAAAAAAATTACTTCGGTTGTGGCCTCAAGCACACTCGTACATTTTTACCATTCTTGAGGGTTTCTGAAGTATTATTAAGGGATGGTCAATTGAATATACAAGGTAGATTTTCATTTTCTGTTACCTACGACGAAATTACGAATTTCGTCCCAGTGCAGTGGTAGAAAAATCATGTTTTATACCCCGGTGAGTAAAGCCCTCCCTAAACCGAAAGCACTAATTTCACCGTAGGTTGGATGCAAAATAGTATGTGCAATTCGGGAATCAGGTATTACATTTCGTCCCGCATTTGCACCCGAGCCGAAAGTAGCACTTTCCTCTCTGATACAATGCAAGCACTACTCGATAGAGAAGGGAAGCCAGCTTTTGACGCGACAGTCATGTCGAGAGATATAGCAACTGTAACTGCACCTACACTCTGTCTCTCTTTTTTCATTAATTTCTCTGCGCATGCGCGCTTAGATAGACAAAGATAGTGCTGCATGCTCATCTTTCTTTTCTATTCACCATATGGCATCCCTTTTCTGCGTATATATTCTTTTTTTTTTGACCTACACTTATGCAGCGGAAGCGATGAGAAGCCGAATACAGCTTCATCGGATTGCTATTATTGCTCGTCTGGCAACGAGAGTAGGTTTGGGGTCAACCTCCCTCTCTCCCGCAGATGGGCGAAATGCATCCCGATGTGAGTGTTTGTAATATGTAATAGCTAATTTAACTATTATTATGGCCAGAGGGACCGAGGGGACTCTCCCCCATCTAGCTAAAATGGCCTCGGCGCTGACGTGAACGTTTGGGTCGATCATAAACGCGAGGCCGTCCCTTTCACCTTCTGAAGGGTGGAAATACTCGCGCGGTAGTCTTAGAATACCCAATTATTATTTTAGTTGGGCAAAGCACAGATAGTATTGGACTTGCCTGCAGTGAGAGCAAGAAGAAATGTCTTATATACCTATAAGTAACCTATAGTAGAATATTAGTCGGAGGAAAGTATGTTCTGATATCTACGGATAAAAAATAAAACCACAGATAATGGAAACCGTATTTATTTCAAACATTAACAATCTCCTGTAACATGATATGGCACTAATTTACGTGGTCCTCGTGCTAAATAAACACACGGCGTATGACAAGTTGTCGGGCTCTGTGGCACTATATTGAAGTTGTACTACTTTGGCGCGTCAGGGAATATGATAGGAGTAACACCCTGAAGTCAGCTATAGGCAACATTTTAGTTCTCTCTTGTTACGCTAGAGAAGTATAACTTTAACGCGTGTACATAAGTACACGCACACTCTTTCTATAAACTAGCATCACCCCCCGGCTTCACCCGCGTAATTCTGGTCCAATTGGTCATAGCGACATTAGCCTTCCTCAGAGTTCCTGAGATGATGTAGATAGAGAAGGGAAATCGGCCAAAGACGCGGCCATGTAAATGGAATGAGACAGCCAATGTGGTTTACTCTTTGTCTATCGTTTTTCATTAATTTCTCTGCGTGAGCGACATTAGAGAGACAAGGATAGTAATGCGTATCTACATTATCTCTATATACTTAGTCTGGCCATAAATAACAATAAAAAATATTACAGTTGAATTTTGAAGCTGTCCTCTTTGTACTATTGTAAATTGAGTTTTCTCATTCTGGTGCCAATTCATTGTACAAAATTTGGCGACGTTAATGTGGAGAAGTCACACCACTCTACCACCACCATTTTAGTATCGTAAACTGAACCAAGCCGCAGTGATTGCATTGAACAAATTAGGTATGGAGACAAATTGAATTTTTAAAACTCCATAAACTTGGTATTAGTTAAGTTTGTGTTGGGCCACTTTACTAATGGCCCGGCACAAACATTATGATATACAAACGGTATGATGAGACTTCCTCTGTGTGTAACAGAGAAAGGTCTGGCCGTCCACGTAGTGTTCGTACGAAAAAGCAGTGGTCAAAGCAGTAAAGAATTCCAAGAAATCCTGTCCGAAAAATATTTTATCTCAGGAAATGAGATGACTTAGGACTTGTAACATATAAGAGACGCACTGGTTATTCCTTAACTAATAAATTAAAGATGGAACAGGGTAGTAAAACCGAAACAGCTACCGAAGCGGTATGCAAAGAGAGGTCACAGAAACATTTTGTTAAAGGATGTTCTTTTACAATCGAGCAACATTTTAACAAATAAAATGACCGTATTTATGCTTCAAGCTCTAAAGAAGCTTCCCAATTAGTTAAGAGAGTGCAACGTGTGCATTATCCGACTTCAGTGATGGTTTGGTGGGTGTTACCTATGAAGGGGTGACTGAGCCAGATTTTTGTGAAAAAGGTATTAAGACATCAGCACAAACACGGCATTTTTGAGAAGGTAGTTTACCCCTTAATATCACTTATGTTCAATAACCAAATATGGTGTTTCCAGCAAGACTCCGCACCAGATCATAAAGCTCGATCCACCCATCTTGGTTAAAAAGAACGCTCCGAACTTCAAGAGCTGAAGACTGCCCTTCATCTAAAACAACATTCTTAAACAATCCATAAGATTGGTAGTGAAGAATTTATACTTTTCCTAATGAATACTTTCCCCAACGTTTAAACGTTTGCAGGCAACGGAGACCACTTCGAATAAGTTTTGTAATTTTTAATTGTTTTATATTTGTGTATTAAACTAATATACTGTAAAAGTAATAAATGTTATTTACAATTAAAAATTATCTTTTTCTTTGTTACAATATTTATGGCAAGACTTGGTTTAGTATTGTTTGTGAACACGGGCGTCAGAGTATCAGTGGCGTAGTTAGGCATGGGCAAAGTAGACCCTGACATTAAGACCCAATTTTATTGCTTAAAATACCAGATTAATCCATTCTACGCCACTCCACCTAGTATATACTAAAACGCAATGATCATAGCCAACTAAAAACTGAAAAGTCGCCGTTATACCAGGGACGATATACAGACATACAGTTTAGGGCCCCGTTATTCACGGGCGAAGCCGGGGTTGGTATTACCACTTTGCAGTATGCCTTAACACACGGTGGATATGAAATATGATGTATTAAATTTTTTACATTTTAATTTTCCAGCAGGCCTGCCACAGATACAAAATGGCAGGAACTCATCATGTTTCTTCTAAGGAGTTGAGATAGTAAGAGATATTTTTCTATAGCCACTGATTTGAATTTAGTTTCATCTTTAACATTTAGCGCGAATAGGTTTCGCTTAGGCCAAGTGGAATAGATGGAATGTAACATGACCATTGATTTACAAAAATGCCGAGACTAGCAGTCATCGATTTGAAACAGTGCGTATAAAAGTGTACATATGTCAAATTATGCACTTTACAATTTAAAATCATGCCGATTAAAGTAAGTTTAAATTATGCACTTAGAATTTACTTTGAAAAAATATCTTACAATCATGCGCGTGATGTTGGCATTGCAAGAAATATGTTTATATCACATATGCTTTAGTATGACAGTTCAATATGAAGTCATGTATCTTGTATTTTAAATACTAAATCAATGCCTACGACTAACAGACCAGACACACTCGAGGTAACAATTATGCACTTACATTCTGCATGTTTGGCGCATTTTGTTAGTTTGAGTAAATTTTTATGACAGCGTAAAGTTACGCATAACACGCGAAGTAAAGCGAGATATCTAGAATAAACAATGGATAAACTTGATATTCAGCGATTTAAAGACGATAAACAAAACTATAAGTTTCTATTATCATCCAATACGTCTGCTATTTCATCGTAAAGGTTTGTCCGAATGTGACACTTTTTTTGTATACGTCTCAAATACGCTTTACTCGAAAATGTTATTTTCCGCACAATCGCAACTTCCCACACGCCTATTCTAATTTGGTACAATACAAAACTATCAAATATATTGTTCTATGTGTGTATGTAAATTTTGCACATTTTTTTACTAGACACAAAATTTAAGGTATTCTTGGCTGAACTCAATTATGGCATAGTAAGTAGTAACTTTATTTTAAATGCCAACCCTCAAATATATTTATTCTTACCTACTTCCATTCATTTATCATTAAACTTCAAAAAGCCACTAAAAATAACGAGCACAATTTTGGTACGCCATCGGTTGATGTGTCAAAAAGTCAAATAAAATGTCATGTGACAAAAATAATTATAAATTGGCAACACCAATGACTAGCACGTTTGTCAATGTTAGAGCAACGTGCAGGACTTTCGAATCTCAGTTTCCAATTCTGTATGATTGATCACTGGCGCATAATGTACATCAGTCAACAAAGTACAGTGCGGCATAACGACTTTGTTGACATGTGTCAAAATGAGTAATTTTAATTGTACATACATATATATGTCAATAAATTTGACAGATACAATAACATTCAAAATTCAAGTTCTGCTTTAAACGATTACTGCAATTTAGTTATTTAGGGATAATGTGCTTATCCTCTAGTGGTTAATTCACACATAAAATATATTTAAATCAAACTTCGTAATGAACTTTTTTGAGTCTTTCTAAGCGGAATTGCCAATAACACAAAATATGTACTAATGTGAAGTACACACACTCTGTTCAAATGACTTCACATATATTCCCATTACATACAAGTGTCTATAGGGTCACAGGCACAATCGAAAAAGTGATTCAAACATGCAATCTCACACAACAATTGACTTATATAATATAATGCTTACACACTAGTGGGCTAATTGCATTGTTCATTTTTAAGGTACCTTGTGTCAAACTGGAGAGTTGCGAGTACTCGCAAAAATATAACGCTGACATGCGTCAGCTAGTCCAAAAACTTTAAGTGACTGTAATCTTTGGGCGATTCAGTTTCCTCCAGCACATCCCGTCTTAAAAATTGAACATTGTAATTGTTCTTTTAACACACTCGATATGAGGGCACACTTTAATGTCGATTAATATCATCGACCATATATTATATACTAAGTGAAAACTAGCTATTACGATTAAGCTATACTGCAGTGCGGAATCGATCGATAGTAAGCTATAGATTTTGAGGAGCAAATCTACTGAGATGTTTATTTTCTAGGCTGAATACAGCCCAGTAAATATCTTTGCGCATCGTTCTTGTCATCGCCAACCAGAAGATAACTGGGCATGTCACATTAGGAACAGGGCCGTATTCAGCAGTATGAAAATAATTTGTTGCAGCATTTTCGTACTTCTTACCTTATTTCTTACACTAAGTAACATCATAAGTTCAACGCCATATTTAATATCGGAACAGTAATTTAAAGCCTTTAACTATTTGAGGAGGTATTAATTTTTTTTAGTAAACATTGTTATAGTAAAGCTAATTTCTAGAAACATTATAAATTTGCAAAAGATGAATTCTTAATTATAATGATAATTAATTTTGATTAAGTAGGTAAGTAGATTTCTTGTTACGGTAGGCAGCAGAAAGTGTATTGATAATACAGGAGTCTAAGTTATAAAATCGCTAATGCTAAGAGATTCGAAAAGGCTAGACTTAAAAAAATATATTTGATATTTAAAGTTTTCATTACTACCTTACGGAGTCGCATAGTCTATGATGCTTTGAATCATAAATTTTAAAAGACGTGAAATGATTTTTTGGCCCAAGGTTCTTTGTTATAAAGAAACTACCTCATAATATATTTATTAAGAATAAAGTTGTTTTCTGATTCCATTAGAGATTATTGTATAACTAACGAAAGCATTTTTAAATTTGCTTTCTAACGATTATTTTTAATTGTCCTCTTAATGTTCATTACACTATCCTTTCTTCTGGACTATATCAGACATGACATTTGTTATTTAATAAAGCTAGTTGTCCGTAAGTCGATTTAAGAACAATATATATTTTATTTCGTATTGGCTCTCTCATTTGTCAGTCACAATACGTGACTATTTAACGGATTTTATCGTACTTCTTAAGGTTTACTTGTGGAATGTGACAGAATCACCGTAATGAACGACTACGGTAACTTGTCTCATTCCAAGAAATAACATTCGCGTAGATATACGAAAACAATATGTCAACCAGCACGTACTGGAAACCGCAAATAAAATACGGTTCTCTCATTTGTCTAAGAACGCATTGTCCGATGGAGTGGAAGAGACGACTTGTTAAGCTTCCTCGCTCGGAAATTCCGCCCATTCGGAACACTACTATGACTCGTAACTTAATACGTCATACTTCTTAGTGCATGCAGATAGTTGTCGGCTTACAAGACATGACAATTTTAGTAGTGCAATGAACCTTTGGAGCATTAAAAAAACACAAGGTAAAGTGTTTTGTAGATGTTTGTATAAAGGAATAGTTATTTTATTTCAAGTTAAATATGCATAGCAATTCTATTTACACGGCTATCGCTATTGTGTATGTTGATAGAATTTAAAATAATGCGGGTAGGTAAATATTGTTATAATTTAGCACCAGTTATTATATTGTAACCGAATCCGTACCGCGCCTATATACCGCTGGCTGTGTCCCCGCCCCCTTACCCAGTGAGCGGACCCAGCCTTCCTGCTTATATCTAAGTCGTGGTACAGCGCTTTCTTTAAAGCACATCGTATTCTACTCTACAAGTTAACTTTCCGCTAACTTACGTATCCACACTAATGCACTCGGAAACGCCTGCTGTCCCTCTCTTGCCGGAAGGTGAGGGAGCGATAGTGTAGTCCCGCTTGCGCCCCAGCCCTCTCGTCCTTGTTCGGAACGCGGTCCGGAATAATTGTTATGCCGTGCCGTGTTTAGAACTCGGACGAAGCCAACGAGCTTTTTGTATACATATAGTCTGGTATATAAGAGGAGACCTAGACCCAACAGGTCCGAAGCCGCACCGCGCGACATACTCCCCGACCTTTTTGAAGAAAGGTCGGGGCAGTGAACAGCAAGTCCGATGGAGGACCTACCACCAACACGAAGAATGCCACGGAAGAAGGTTGAACGGGTGATCGTTCCCTTCTGAAGAGGAGAAGGACATCCTACCGGAGCTGGAGGAGCTACGCCCGCAGAAACGCGCGGCGTTCGCCCGCCGAAGGACCCTCCAAGCTGGTCGCAGTGGAGGAGTCACACTCGACCGCCACCGCCCGCCTGAATCACTGCATACATCACCTGTGGCTCGCGAGCCGGAAATGGCTGGCCCAGCGGCGCCCGAGGAGGACTCGTCGACGTCGCCGGGAGTCGCCTCCGCCTCCGTTTCCGCTGCTGTGTCTGCAGGGGACGTCGAGCCTGCCTTCTCCAGCGGATCGGTTCACGTGACGCGATATCGCGGCTTCGCCGCCGCTCTGGAGAGCCCCAGGAAGGTAACCCCTAGGTGTGTCCCCAAACAGGATTTAAAAAAAAAAACAGGTAAAAAAACAATAGGTTAGGTTCCGAAAAATTCCAACTGGAATTAAGCAACCGGTTCGATGACCTAGATATGTCGGATACTACAATGGAAATTGACGAGGCCATGAGTGGCGTGATTGATTACATGCGGGGCGTGGGTGAAGGTTATTGTAGGAGTAAGTATACGAGCAGGAAAGCTAAACTCTCAGATGAGCCGCTTGGATCTATGAAGGAAGGCAAAGCACACGACGACGTTACGTCTGCCGATGTCAAGCTTCTTTGAAGGCGATTTAGCAAACGAATACCGAGACCTTTGCAGCTCAAATACGCAACGGGTTACCGAAGTGATTGAGCAGAATAGAGGGTCGAAGGAGTATGCGGAGAAGCTTGGAAGAAGTCGTCTGATTCTGGGGTTACCGTTTCTTCT
>JAFELO010001531.1:8965-63329 GCA_017140195.1 Eumaeus atala
AGATTTAAATTAATTGCAATACTAATTGCAACTAGTGTTACAGGCGTTTAATTGCTGAATTATTTTTTTAAGAGATTGGGGCAGCGTAGCAGTTGATTAGAAACTACCACTGCCCATAGACATCCGCAAGTCTGGGCATCTTACAAACGCGATGCGATAAGGAATGGTTGCTTAGTTATATCTTTCACCATATAATGCGGATGTCTATGGGCATCGGTAGTCGTCAAAAGGCTCCGAAATTTACCGATCTGAGTAGCCGGTGGCCCATTGGGATGGAGGAGGCAAGGAAGACATTGCATTGGCACAGTAATTATGTGGATGTTCATGGGTGTCGGTAGTCGTCAAAAAGCACCAATTCCTCGTTTGCCCTACTACAACTAAATTAAATTAAAAAATGTTTGCTATCCTTACCACCAGAGGCTGTGTGGGGCGTTAAGGTCTTTTATTTTCATAACATTTTCATGTTATTGCTACATTACAGCTTTCTGGATCCGCTCGGTCGAGAGGTGTCTCCCGCTCACTTAGTCACTTACTTTTCGGTCCGGTTTTCGTCCATAGGCTAAGGGATAAACGAGAATGTGGTAGGTTATTACAGCCACCCAAACATCCGCAAAACCAGTAGTATTGCAGGCGCCAGGACATTGAGGTAGGAGGACCTCTTTCCTGGAAGAACCGTAGGGTCATATCGATTCGTGAATATTGTGGTACTTCCATACCTCGAATCGATATGACACCATATTCTCGAATCGATATGATATCGAGCTGCCACGTCAGCTGGTTGCAAATGTATGCTATGCGCGGTATGAAGGTTACACCTGAAGCGCAGAGTGTGTATGCTATGTTACTGATATGATCGGCGTCATTTGACGCCACTAAGGTGGTGATGGAAAGTACAGCTTCATGGAAAAGTCAGGGCAGAATTGTCAATTGTAAATCGTTATCCTTTATTCGTCCTATACGAGAAATTTCACTGTAGCGATAGTCGCGTCATAAAGTTGAGATCTGATGACAAGAATTTCAGCTTGATACTGGCACTCCCGGGAACAAGGATACATTGACGGGTAATAAAATTATCTTATAAGGCTTCAGTTTTTTTTCTTTGAGGTAAAGACATGTAAAAAATACTAGTTCTATCAATCACCCCGGATGCCTTTCACCGACATTCGGTAAACTTAAATTGTGTTGTGTAACATCGCTGCCCTGTCGGATGACCTCGACATTTTTCGTGGACGTCCGTCGATGTAGACTCAAGCCTTCACACTGGGACCTTGGGGCTTTATTGATATACAGGCTCTGTGCGTCCTCTTTGCGTATATACTCACATTATGAAGGGGAAACATTTGATAGTTTGTTTGTTATTTGATACTTTACAGGCTCCGGAAGTACTAGACCTATTTGAATAATTCTTTTATCAATACAATCATACCTCAGGAAGCCTTTTTTTTTTTGACGCGGGGAAACGCAGTTACGCGCCTTCACTGGCCCTGGGGTGATCCAGTGGTGTGTGGGACTCGCGGCACACAATAGTGCCGAATACCCACAAAAACCACCGTGAGTGCCATCAGTGTTGCCCTTGGTGAGGTGCCCCGGAACAACAATCATCAGGGCACCTCGACAGCTAGTCAGCCCCCTAAGGGACAAATTCCACCTCCACAGATGAGGTTGCCCCGCACTACAGGACTACCTCACCGACTTTGGGATAGTGCAATGGGGTGAGGTTCCCATCCTCGCCCCTTGCCCCGTGCACAAAAGCGCCACCTCCTATTGTTCTTTGGTCCCCTCTACTTATAAGAGTGGTAGCGAGAGCGGTTCCTCCTCCTTACCTTGAAGCCCCCTCTTCTTATAAGAGGGGTGCAAAGATCCCCCTCGGTTGAATTGGCTTGGCCTGGGTTCACTCCAGGCCACTAAGCCCCACGGCCACGACAAGGTTTGAATCATGGTGGGGACCTTAGGAATCCTAATTTAAGAAGACGTAGTGCCATGCTACATAGGAGGAGGTAGTGCCATGCAAAGAGCATGACACTACATCCTCCTATGCAACAGAATTGGGCCGGCACGATCGGGGAGGTACCTCTCGCTCACTTGATACCGCTGTAAAGTGACACCTACAGTGTCACGTTTTGTAAGGATTGCGAGTAGCCGGTGGCCCATTGGGGAGGAGGGCAACGCATCGGCATAAATATGCTGATGGTCATGGATGTCTGTAATCGTCAAAAGGCTCCGATTGCTCGTTTGCCCTCTATACTATTAAAAAAAAATAGTAAATTTGACGATAAATCTATACTTATAATGTAGAGCTGAAGAGAGTGTTTGATTGAACACGCAGATCTCACGTACTACTGGCCCGAATTGAAAAATCACTTTTGTGTCGAATAGTCGACTTATCGAGGAAGGCTTTAAGCCTATAGTGGACTATTAGCCTATAGCCACACATACATGATACAGCAATTAATAGGACAGGAGAAACGCGTGTGAAATCGCGGAGGGATCATATAATTGCTCATAGCGTAAAATCCTTCAGCGTTAAGGAGGAAGCAATATAGTTCGGATTCAATAATACTGCCGGATACAAGTTTATAATAGTTTTATTGGTTTCGGATCTCAACTGTAGTAACTATATTATTAAGAAATTTTATTTCTACATATAAACCTATTTCGTTACATTTTATCCTTACAAGAAACGTCAAAAAGAATTTATGAGGTTTTGTATCTACCAAAAAATTTTTGACTATGTACAAACTGTAATAGCTGTGCACAGTAGCGGTATGCGTCACGCACCCGGAGTTTACTCCTTAGGTAACAAGGTTGTAAAGTGATATGACATAAGTGATATAAAGAGTAAAGCGTTACGCTGAGGGGGTATATTTTTCCATGGGTCTGGAATATCTCCAACAATTAATTGAGTTATTATTATTAATAGCCCAGTGTATCCCACTGCTGTACAAGGGCAGCTCAACTCTCCACCACACCTCTTTGTATAGAGCTAGATAGGACCAATCGTTCCGAAGGGAGTCTAGCACATCTCGGCGTCGCCGACGGGGTCAGCCGCGTGGTCGGCGGGCATTCTGGGGCTTTAGCTAAGCTAGCTTTATTAGCTAACTCCAGAGGTATGTTCTAATATTACACATATACAGCTTAATTTTTCATAATTGGGTTAAGTATGAAGAAATTGAGGTGTGTGTGTGAATGTAAGGATCGTGGCAATCTTTTCTATACCATGTGTAAATGTGCTGTTGTTTAAATTGAGCCGTCTAATTAGTGATATTAGATTCGTATTGAGGAGTTGGTTGTTACATCTTATTACAGATTCACTTAGGGTCAATTCATACTAGCGCAGAATCGAAGCGCATCGAAGCGTCAAATTCCTCACAATCAAAGCGAAGTCGCACGAATGCGCGCGTATTCGCGTGTAGTATTCGCATTAGTAATGGACACCAGTTGCCAGTTGAATCTCGTTGTTGAAACTCGTATTTTTGGACCAAATAAATTAATTTCTCGTCGTTTTCCATTGTGATTCACTTCGAAACAAGACAGTTTCCGTCCGATTCCGATTGCCGACAGACCAGACGGCGCGTAGTTCGCCTAATAGCCGCTTGGCTTCGCGCGAATGCGCGCGCACCAATGAGAGTTGCTCGCGCGCAGGCGCGCGTCTTTATTTTTCCTTGGAAGAAATATGTGCATTACATTGTGGAAATAAGGGTGCATTTGCTATATTAAGTTTCGGATTGACGCTTCGAATCTGCGCTAGTATGAATTGACCCTTATTCATAATTAAAACATCCAACACAAATAATTAAATATTGAAATAACACTTCAAGGTCGATACTAGTTTAAACCAGGTTATGAAAACATTGTCTCTTTTTACCTATATATTATGTACTAGCTACACGTCCCGGCTTTGCACGGATATTACGAAATATGTCAAAAATATATCAACAAAGACATAAATATTATAAATTCACGGTAATGAAGATTCAATGTCGAGACAACTAGTTGTCAATAAATTTTACAGCTATATAAGGATTTACTTTAATTTTTTTCCACAAGTTTTTGCAGAACTTTGAATATTCGCATAACACTAGATTCGCAAAATATTACATTCTGATAATATGAGATTCTCAAAATAGCAGAATCACAAGATAGCCCAAATTGTACAATTAACTATAAAAATGAATTTAAATTTTTATGTTACAATTGGTTGGAACTTGGAATAATTACTAGAAAGACTTGATGTGAAGGAACTCTCAAAGTAGCCTCTACACTTCCTTCACTCGTACCTTTGTCACGTGCAAAATGTACAAGTGGACATTGTTTGTTTAAATGCGACTAAGAAATAGAATCTAAAGAAATTTTTCCAAAAAATAGTATCAAGGGATCCAATAACTGCATGAATGCAGCTTTCCGGAAAAGCAAAAAATAACTTGTAATAAAACTGGGGAATGTCGCAAGTTTCATTTCGGAAGCATACTTGTGGATACTAGACCAATCACGGGACACTTGAATTAAAAACTCTTTCTTTACGTTCCAGGGCTTAAAAGGATAAACGGGAACTGTCCATCTGTTTGTATGTTCGTCTATATGACTGTCAGAAAACTATAAAGGTTTAGTTAGTCTCCAAAATTAAGCGTTTAGAACAAGCCATACTCTCTAAAATTGACAATAAATTATAATCCAATGGATTCAGAACTGGACTATATGGTTGCCACTCTCCTTTTACTGCTCTTATAAAGTCCGGGACGTTCGTTTTAAACAAGATTGGGTGGATCGAGCTTGTTAGTCCGGTGCCGAGTCTTGTTGGAATAACCATACTACCCAGTATGGTTTGAACATGGTGTTATTAAGGGGATAAACTACCTGCTCAGTAATGGTATCTTGATAAAATTTGCTGTTTTGATAACTTCTTCACAAAAATATCGCTCAGGCATTCCTTCATAGCTAACACTTGGAGTGGACACCCTACCAAACCACTACTAAAATCGGATAATGAACGAATGACGAAAATTATGCAGATTTTTATTTTAGAGATTAAAAGTAAATCGCATGGGTCCATGTCAGGGCTGCGAGGGGCCCACCCTTTGACCAAAGAGTGTGACCGACGTACTGTGCAGGATATCCCTCGGTTTAAGCGCGACGTACGAGGGCGCGTCGTCGTGGTGAAACAGAAACCCTCCGAAGGTTCTCCCTTTTAAGGGACTAACTATTTAAAGAACAAACACGGAAGCGTTTGTTCCTTAAAAAGTTCTGGCATATTAATAGTATATATTCAGCGTCAATAGTCCTTTGATTCTATAAAGGAATTGATACCAAGAAGCCAGTCATATTGAAATAGCTAGTAATCAAAATCTTCCCAGCGCTTCTAGATCGCTATGGTAATCATCGCTTCATTTAGAAAAACCTAAACAGTTGACTGTCACTTTATTTCTGGATTGATAACTCCAGGACCTTTAACGTCGTAAACGCGTTGAAACGAACCTGTTGAAATAGCTAGTAATCAAAGTCTTCCCTGCGCTTCTAAATCGCTATGGTAGGCACCGCTTCGTTTTGAAACCCCTGAAAAGTTGAGTGACGCTTTCTTTCGGGATCGTATTGGTAAATCCAGGACTGAGCACCTATAATGTCGTAAACACGTTGACACGAGCTTGCATCAATTTTATATAACACGTTATGGCGCCATTCCACCAGGGCTTGTTTCGGTGAGGTTGTGCGGCACCTACAGTGAAACTATCCTCCTCACGCCAAGAAGTTCTTGTAAAATCTCATGAAGATTTTCCGATCCAGTCTGATTTATGTGCCTATTGTCTTGAATAAATTACTTCACTGTTAACACGTTTTATTTCGTAACAGCCGTTAAAGGGCATCTTCTTTTTTCATCCCGCATAGTTAGTCGACCATACTCGAATTATTTATATACGGTTGCCTTGGAAGGACCTTCATCCACAAGTGCTAAGTGAAGCCAGTGGTATAATATGCGTCCGATATCAGGTGAGATTTGAAATCATAACAAATTCTAGGGCGTAAATGTTCGAGGCATAGATCCATTTTTTAGTCAGACGCAATAATTTTAAATAGGTCGAAAAAATCGGGGAAGTTTTTATATAATCTTTACGTACCTTTTTTAACGCTTTTTTTCATATCACCCCCAGGAAGTCTCGGGTATGGGGGAGCCCAAAGAGCGTCACAGGTGACGGTCAAGCCATTTGCATCCAGCGGCTACCCTCCACTTTTACCAAATCATCAGACCAACGGGTCGGAGGCCGTCCACACTCCGTCTTCCGGTGAGGGGCCGCCACTCAAGAACCTTTTTTCGCCAACAGTGATCACTTCTAAGAGCAATGTGGCCTGCCCACATCACGTCAGTTTGCTGATTCTCAGAGCTATGTGGGTTACCCTTTGTTTACGCATAGTTAATTATATTTTCAGAACAAATGATATCCTAAACTTTTTGTTCACAATACTTCCTGAGTGGCCTGTTATAAGCTTCTGCTGATCGAGAATAGAATAAACTAGGAATCAAAACACTTATGTTGTAATAAGTTTTGTTTAATTAAGTCTGTTAAATTATACTACCGGAAACGAGCTTGTAATTAATTACTACTTGCAGAGAATATGTTATTCAAATGTCAACTGACTACAAATTTTGTCTTAGTAGTAACTAATAGGCAAATAGAATCTATATGTTCTAAAAATAATTATTAGATCTTTTGTAGAATTTTGTAGTTCCGTCTTCTTTAAAAACGACTTATCCGTCCAATTTTAAACAACGCCTATATTTGAAAAACCCGTCATTCACACATAATTTCAAAATAATATCACCTTAAAATTTTTGCCTATGCTATGACGTTACGTGAGATTCGGGAGTAGCCTACTGGCTTCTAGGATTAGGGTAGGCGCATTAGGGTTGTGTTGAAGAAACGTGTGTGTGTAGCTGGACGAATAATTAAAAACATTTTTTTTTTTGTGACCGGAACTTCTGCTGTGGAAGCGAAGATAAGCCCTATATCTTCGCTTCCACAGCAGAAGTATGTATATATGTACAGTATGTACAGTATATCATGGGGTTGTAATTTTTAGTGTGTTTTCACCCCAAAGAGGTTGTTGAAAAATTGTATCATTTCAATGTTACTAGGTAGTTATTTTAAGCGAGCTAAAAACTGAACTCGGGAAGCTTAGTGCTAATTATCCAAGCTGTAAGTATTTTCTATAGTGGAAACAAGTATTCAATATAGTTTATGAGTTTATATTTTAATTTCACTTTACGTTTTACTATCATACATATTTACATAGCTTCGTAAGATTCAATTACCAGGCAGCATGTGCGCCGTATGCGACACGGGCTACGGAAGGCAGACCGGTGTAGGCTACAGCTGATTTCAGAACTGGTGCTGATGCCACATAGGAGCTGAGGGCTGGTACACCAGCGGCGTAGGTGGTTACAGCTGGAGCGACGGCACCGTACGCACCGTAAGCACCGAAAGAGGCACGAGAGACGGCTAATGTAGGAGCGACTCCATAGGTGGCTACAGCTGGGGCGATGGCACGGGAGACGGCTACTGCTGGTGCGGCGGCAACAGCGACAGCTGGGGCAACTGCGCCGTAAGCTACTGGTGATCCGTGAGCAGTGGAGGTCGAGTACGCTGAGTAGGAAGTAGAGCCAGGTGTGATGGTCTTGGTCGACACTACTGCGGGGGCGGCGGCGTACGTGGCGACGGCGGGAGCGGCTGCAATGGCAACGGCGGGGGCGGCCTCAACGGCGACGGACCGTGCGGCTTCAACGGCGACAGCTGGGGCAGCCTCAACAGCGACGGCGGGGGCAGCTTCAACGGCAATTGCGGGGGCAGCGGCGAGAGTCGCAACTGGGGAACCGTGGTTAGTGGTGGACGAGTAGGCCGAGTAGGAAGTTGATCCGGGTGTGATGGTCTTGGTAGAGACGACAGCGGGAGCAGCGGCGTAAGTGGCAACAGCGGGAGCGGCGGCGTATGTAGCGACTGCGGGATCAGCAACACCGACGGCGACAGCGGGACCAGCGGCGATAGTCGCTACTGGAGAGCCATGGGCAGTGGAAGAAGAATAAGCTGAGTAAGAAGATGATCCAGGCGTGATGGTTTTAGACACGACTGCGGGAGCTCCAGCATAGGCGGTAAAGCTGGGGCCAGCGGCGTAAGTGGCGACTGCTGGTCCAGCGGCGTATGTAGCGTACCCATGTCCGAGCAGGGCTTGGTTGCTGTACGCCAAATGGGAGTGTCCCAAGAGTCCGCTGCCGTGGGCTACGCCCATTGCGCAAAGAGCGACGATCAACTGAAAAATAATATTTAATTAATATCACATTGTATTTGTTAGAAATACCTTGAAATGTTCAATTGAGTGTACCTTAGCGTACATGTTTGTTCTAGTTATGCTGGTAACTGAATAATTTCCGTACCGTACGCTCCAGTATTTATACCAATAGTTACTTCCCGGTGATCAAAGCTTTCATTGTCAAGGTGAACTCGTACCAGAGCAAGCATCGTAAATGTAGGCGGTCGGGCAATGACAGGATGCCGGGCTCATAGCTCTTGTTTGAAACGTAGAAGCAATAATATAAGCTGCTTTTCTCATTTACCTAAAAACCATCATTGGTATTTTTATCAAATACTCGTATCCAAGTCTTAGGCATTAACTAAACGGAAAAAAACTAAAAAACTTAACTGCCCATTATGGAACTGGCGTGAAGACATCGATTTATTTCATTTTTTATTACACCTGAAACCGTATATATCGAGTATATTACAAAAAATATTTATTTTAAACGATATCGTGCTTTTTTCTTTCCTAACAAAATATTGTATAGCAAATAAAATTCACTAATACTTATATAGATTTTCTGAATTTCAATAATTCTTCACTAGAAGTGTTAAATTATCAGATTTACGTCTAAACATACAAAGTAAAATTAACTAAACGAAACTAAACGTAAAAAAAGTTAATAATATCTAAGGATTTAACTAATTAAGTCCTTAGATATTATTAACTTTTTTTAGAACAAAACGTCCGAATTTTGAGGCGCAGGTATGTGTCCGGATTACTTCGGCTGGTGACTTTCGCTCGCATGACGGGCAAAGTGATAGCTAGACTTGTGAGTTTCTGGTGGCTCATTGTAGGTGAGGACTGAACGAGGGCAACGTAATCATATGCATAAAAATAATGTCTATAGGTGCCGATGGGCGCAATACTGGTTGTTTTCTCTCTAGTACTATTAAAAAACATTAATAGCTCCCAAGGCTATTATGTGTAAACACTTTTAGAACCTTATTCTTAGAATTATTCAAGCACCATTCTAAAGGCTCCCATTTTAAATAATAAAATTGCCTTTCCAATATAACTACGCGAAACTGGGTACGATGCAGGGATTATTATAATTTCATCTTATTAATTTTATCCTTGAGATTCTTTACGTTATTAAGTTTATTAAATTTTTAAATTGTCGGTATAGCAATTGCCATATTCACGGTAGTAAATGCCATATTGTGGGCCTGCCCAGAATGAATGGGTTTAAAGAGTTCCTGCGTTACCAACTTCTCAGCACCCCCCTGTTTACCCCGGTTTATTATTTGTTAAGTATTTGAAGTAATATCTTAATATCTTGAGAGGTTTTTCAAAAGTAACCATTACAACTCTCAAATTAATTTTACAAAGGTGAAGGTTTTTTTTGTCAAGTTAGCCTAGAAAATTTATTATAAAATGTCTTTATGGAATAATATAATGTATAAATAAAAAAGATCGTTAAAGAATAAGGAATTCTCAGTAAAAGAAATCTACGTCCTAATTTTTATCTTCATTCTTCACTATTTCTAGGTTTTCAATTTTCTGGCATAATAAAGATATACTTAACAGCTCTGTTAGCAATGTGACATTGCAACTTTAGCTTGCTTACTTTCTGACCCACCAATTACCCACGTTCTTATACGGATCACCGTATGTTCTATCATGTCACTCAGAAGAATACCCAACATAAGTGAGTAATCCACGGAAAATATTTTAGAATGGCAAACATAAATAAATTACTACTAATAACAATGGATCCATACTTACGGAATAGTGTTAGTGGGTAATATCAGTTAATACAATATTTAACAATATTATTTTACAATATGTTTAATGTTTCGCAAAAATACAAAATTTGGGGCTGTATTTTTGTATTTTTGCGAAATGTTTTTGAGACTGTGTTTCCAACATCGCCGTGGCGATTCACTAGCCTACACGTAATTGTTCCCAGTGAGCCAGCATTGTGGAGTCCCATCCGTCTGCTGACGCACGAAGTATTGGTATTAGGACTGTCACGAACTTGACGGAGCAAAGAGGCGCAACGCACACGCATGATGGCAACAAATCCATCATGATGGGCGTTCTAGATGCGTTACTGTATTGTGTGCGTAATGTAAATCTGTTGAGTTCTGGTTACATTTTAAGCAAAGTGATGGCTATGACATGGTGTTATGGGTATCAGCAAATTTATTTAATTCGGCATACCCTCTGATTGTGCGATCATCTCGGCCCTTTTTTATTTTATTTTTTATGGTATAAGGAGGCGGACAAGAATTCGAAGCGTTTTTACGACTACCAACGCCCCTGAACATCCGCATAATTATTATTCCCAATGCGTTGTCATAATCAAATTCTCCTCCCCTCCTATTGGCTTTGCTTTGCATAATATAATGAAGAGGTAATGCCGTTGTGTATTGTATCCGAATTGGGCCGGCACAACCGGGGTCGTTCACATAACACTACTGCAAAATGACAGCTAAGCTGTAATGTTTTGTGCTATTCGCGAGCGATGGCTCATTTTTTTATAGCATAAGGGGGCAAACGGGGAATCGGAGCCTTTTGTTGACTACCGACGCCCATGGACATTCGCATGATTCTTACGCAGATACATTACCCTCTCATCATCCCACACCCCCAATGGGCCACCGGCTAGTATATGTATTACCCGAGGTATATACAAGATATTACCTCTTATTTTTTATTTATATAAATTTTATTTTATGTTCTTAATAAATAAAAATAATAATCTTGGCATTAGTACAGATCCACTATTAGTAGTGCGAGGTGTTAGACAACACGTCGCGAGCTTGTGCGCGGATATCCTGTACACAGGGCACCTACATTATGTAAATCGTTTCCTTTTGGAAGCCGAACATATTTTGATAAATACTACATATACATCTCTCGCGGCTCTGCTTACAGTGTGTTTAGTGTATTTTTAAAAGTGACGGGACTTTGAAATAGCAACTATTATTAGATTATTGATAGTAAATGTTTTTGAATTACTATCCATAAAAATTACATGTCACGGTGTTTGTCCGCGATGGACATTTTCTGAACCGGTTTTGACTAAATTTGATGTACGTACATGTTAGACTCTGATTGTGACGGCCATAACAAGGCGTGGCTGGGCCAGCTAGTACTTGTATAACTTAGATTGATTACTAAAATTCTTTCATACACAATATCGAAATTATCAGGTTAAATTGATTCTTATTTCCTTGCTAGATTGCATCCTTATGCTATAAGGCATAAGGATGCAAACGAGAAATCGGAGCTTTATGATGACTACCGACGCCCATTGACACTCGCATGATTGTTACGCGTTGCGCTCCTATCTTAGCACCAAGTGTGGCTACTCAAAAATGACACGAAACGTGACGCCGAAGATGTCACATTAAGTCGTGTAATGTGAGCGAGAAGTACTTTCCCGATCGTGCCAGCCGTCCATGCGGTGTCATGCACCATGCATAGCCATGCACCCCCTCTTATACAGCGTGACACTACCTGTTTTTTTGTTTGATTTTTATTTTAAGTTCTGTGTTCTGTTGTTAGTGTTGCAGCCGCACTGATCCGGTACGACCGGGGGGGGGGGGGGTTAGTTAAGGTACATTTCACATAATAGTGCCAAAAGGTAATAATAGTGTCGCGTTTCCTACAGTGTGCGTGTTACAGTAGCTCGGTGAGCTCAGTGGAGGGGAAGAGGGAAGGAGGAAAACAACATATGTCGTTGCCATCAAATATATTGTAGAAATACAACATATTGATGGCAATAAAGTTCCGGGCGTACCGACCCAATGTGGATGCTATGCAGCATGGTACTACCTCTTACTAAAGTCACACAATTACCTCCTAGTCCCCATCCGATCTGCATCCCATAGGGCTTGTTGCTAGTGCTAATATACGATCACGTCATATTACATTTATTACATATAATGCAGGTATTTGTGAAACATAAATTTTGTCCATACAGTTTTCACTGTAAACGACTTAAATATATTGAAAAGGCTAACACAACATCATGCCAGTTTCCTAATGGGGCAGGGTGAGATGAAATCGTTGCGAAAAATATGTTGGCTCTCCTGCTCCGTACATATGAAAATGGCGTTTTGTATGGGCGGAACAAAAAGTCGAATATCTTTTAATATAATATATTTAATTAATCAAAATATGAACCATTGTTTTCTATGCACTTTTGCCACATCATAGGTAGTTCATTGATCCTTTTACTATAAAAACCTGTTGGACGGGAATCAATAAAATCTTTGAAGGCGATTTGGCGAAGCCCCAACGGAGTTGAATTTTTCCCTTGCAAGAAATTATCCAAATTTCGAAAAAAAAAATAGTAACCTGTTGAAGCAAGGTCCGGGGAGTACGGAGGATGTCTTAGAAATCTGGCCAGCTTTGAAGAAACTGTAATGAACAATGCCGGTGCTACCAAACGCTGACAAGTAACTTTTTTGGGGTTAATTTACGCTTGGGGCAGGATTTGACTGGCTTGCCAGGATCGGGCTGTTGTGCTCAGCGCTTCCGATTATGGTAAAGAATCTATTTTTCATCACAGGTAATCATTCAGCATTCGGTTTAAAATACCTTATTATTATGCCGGTTTAGTAATGTAGCGTAGCAGTCGGCGCGCATTTGCCGGTTTGTTTCAGTAAATTCGTGAGGTTTCTAACCTTGCGAGCTTTTTAATCTTCCCAATTTGCTTCAAGTGAATTAAAACAGTTTTATCACTAACATCGCAGCCTGCAGCTAACTCGGACGTGGTTTGCGATGGATCCGCTTCCACAATAGCCTTCAATTATTCATTATCAACTTGGGTCTTAGGCCGTCTACGGGGCTTGTTCTGCAGGCCGTAATTTCCAGAACGAAAATGTTAGAACCAAAAACGAACTGTGTTTTCTTTTGCAACACGACTGCCATACACATCATTCACCCTTTGAGTCGTTTCCGCAGCACTAGTGCGACGACGGAACGGTACTCGTAAATAATGCGATATTTTAATTAGCCATTTTGTAAAATGAGTGACGCAAACAGAAAAAAAACAGAAGAAAAGAAACAAATATTCATATGTAATAACCTAACTATGCTAAGCCCTATATGTGCCCCGTTCTTGGGCAGGGGCATCACCTCCCTTTTCAACGTTTATCTGTTCAGATTTCCTAACAACTAGAACTTTCACCATAAGCACTACAATATAGCATATGCAAGTTGGTTTACAGACTAATTTTACTTAATAAGGGTTCTCTAAATCATCCTTGAACGCATCACATCATCACAGTTAAAAAAGACGTCGTGTTATATTCTCTTTTGCTTGTATGCTCCACCCGTGCGGAATGTTACTATGACGTCATACATTAACGTGCATGCGTCTTGAAAATCCATACGCTACTTATCGATTTGCCAGACGTAGCCATATCAAAAAGTATTTCAAGTAACATATACAAATTAGTAATTATACAAAAAGATTTTTTCTACATTAATATAGACATTACTATAAACAGCATCGCTTACATGGTTAATCATTAAGTGATTAGTGAATAAATTAAAAACAAGTGTACATAAAATGTGTGTGACCATATATCTCTAGTTTTAAATATCAAGGCTGTTACGCGTTCCCTTTTAAAAAGGCTTTGTATTAATGATGTAATCGAATTTTGCGTTGCATTAAAACTCTCTTAGGAGATACAAGCGATTGGCCCCAGCTTCGTCCCGTTAATAATACGGACGAGATTGCTACCTTAGCACATTATACGCTTAATCTTTCTTCAGGAATTTTTATATCTATTGCTAAAAATTGGGTGACAATTCGATCCGTAGATTTTGAGAAAATGCATCACACACCGGCAGACAGCTTTTCGAAACTTTGTTTTATGTGTATAGACTTTTATTTGTTTATAGACTTTAATTGAGGAGGCAAACCGGTAAGTGATGGCCGTTTATATGAGGGCGTTGCTTCGTCGGCATTTGAGAAAGGAGTAGGCCCTCTTCTGCAAGGTCCGTGAGGTGTATTGTTTCGTAGTTACGTTAGATGTACACGGAAGGAAGTTGGATGACAAGCACGGTTTATGTAATTTTTTGTATTCAAAATAGTAGATGAAGAGCTTAAAGTTTGTTCAATATTTTTTGTGGTGACAGTTAAATTGTTTTCAATAATTTTTGATTTGAGTTTTTGATGAAATTATGATTACAATATCTATCGAATGTATAAGTAATTAAAACTTTACAGAAACGTTTAAAGCCTATTTTACAAATTGAAGATACCTACTAAAATTAACATATCCTGAATAAATATCTGCAGAAATGATGTTCAATAGAAACTTTCTTTTAAATAGTGTAATTAATAAATTATGTAGTGAAAAAAAAAAAATTTTTTTTGTAAAATATTGGCCTATTCATTTAACAAAATATATTTTTTACATAAGAAAATTACCATAGACGACAAGTAAAGGAATGTTTTAAAGTACTTCTGGAATAGTTTACTATGTGTAAAGTGGCATATTCGGTTTCGCGTTTCGTGGGGTTTGTGAGTAGCAGGAGGGGAGGAGGCAAGGATGGATGCGTTGCCCGCATCAACATAGTAATTTTGCAGATGTTCATGGGCGTCTTTACAACTACCAAAAGTTGTAAAAAGGCTCGGATTGCTCGTCACCCATCTATACTATAAAAATAATTAATAATTGAATATACCTTTCAGCCTTAGGCACTTTTATAATAGCCAGATATTTACATTTTCAGCTGTTACCCCTTATTTCATAGCACATCTAATCTAAAATATTCAAGATTAACGTAAGAACCAGAGACATTTACTTCTCAACTAATTAGGATATGCCCTTTCGGTGTTACTCCGATTAAGGTCTTTGACTCAAGCTTAAACAAGCTAAAAGACATGCGAGTCTGTGGGTGTATTTGGGTTCTGTTCTCACTTTTTAGCACCTCTTTGAAATGCATTATAGTAATACAAAAAATAAAGGTTCTATATATATTACCGACAATTAATCATTTGCGTATTTAATTAGCAATCCATTCCTTATTCATTGATTACAATGGAAGGACAAAAATTGGTACAGAAGTGCTTTACTCATAGCGAAATTCAATCAGTAGCCATAATTTATATGATGAGAACATCACTCGTGTATTGAAGAATTCGGCCGGTTCGAATGAAAACCTGATACCACCCCTTTAAAATATTTTTGAAAATCACGGAGCACTTGAGAGAGATAATAGTGAAACAGAACAATTGAGAGCAAACACCCATCCATTCTAAATTTTATAATTATTTCTGCAAAACACTTAGAAATTGGTGTCAGATGGTCAACGCAAATTAATCCCCAGGCGATCGTGCAGCATTACAATTTACAACAAGCGTTACTTGGTGTGTACATGCCTAATTTTTAATTACATTGATTGATGGCCATGCCATGCGATATTAAATTATATTAACTACATACACATTAAAGTGTGCAAAACTTGCAAGATATTAGTTGTGCATGTAAATATCGAATTAACACGACATGTTCAACTCAGTCCGTTCACGTCAATGACGGACATTGTTTCACTATCCCTGATAATACCACTCGCAAGCCAAAAAGACCTATAAAACGTTTTTATTCTTAGTGACGAGGAAGAATGCATTAATATACACCGTCTCCTGCCTTAGGATGTCTGATGGTGGTAGCGCTCTTTGTACAAGGTACGAATACTCAGTAAAACACTGCCAGTTGCCGCCATTTGTGAGGTGTATCGAAAAGTTTAATCATCAGGGCCCAACCATGACTACCCACTCCATAATGGATGTTGTTCTCCATAAAAATATTTAGACTTATTCTTGTTCCGAGAGGAGAGATAACTCTTGTGGATGTGGATCTCCACAAGGGTTATCCGTCATCACAGAACAACCCCACTAACTTCAGGCTGGTGGGACGAGTTTCCAATCCTCACTCTTTGCTCCGTCTGCCAAAGCGCCTTATTCTACTGCTCTCCAGCCCCCCCCCTTATATGAGGGGCACAAAGAGCAGCCACCTCAATTAGCTCCACCCAAGATGTCTTGGTTCACCCGAGGCTACCGAACGCCATCGCAACCACAGGCTTTGTCCATAGTTAGGAAAACCTACAGAACCTGTGATGCGAGCGTGAATCGCACTTTCCCGGTTTTGATTTTCAATTCAGACCTAACTATCGTCAAACTTTTACACTCCAAGGTCCATAAGGACGTAGTTACATACAATAAAGCTTTTGTTACCTCCAGTTTCATGTCTATTTTGTACCCTGATTCATCAGTCTTTTCACGTCTACAGCTAAAATGGGTTGTATATACCGAAAAAGGAAATTTTTAGCATAACCTCAGGCTCCCGGCGACCATATCTAATGGTCAGGAATGCTGGCCGCTGCTGAGCCTGGAGGTACAGTAGTAAGCTGCGTCGGCCAAGCCCGATTTAAAAAGTGTGTATGTAATAGATTAGACAAATAAGCAAGGATCGTGATATGTAGCACTAGGTCTTCTCTGGCTGTGTCATGAGACAATTACAAAAAACAACACATTCCTGTGTTGTTGTGCCTTATAGTGTAATTACCGACATCCATGGAATACGCAAAATTTACATGCCGACGCGTTGCCCTCCTTTCCTCCTCAATTCCTATGGGCCACTTACAAATCAAGAAAAGTAACATATATCACCCTAACGCAGTATCATGTGAACCATCACATCATCAAGGTACCTCCCCGGTCGTGCCGGCCTAATTTGGGTGCAATGGATTCCGCCATTGTGACTAATTGTGTGAATTATGACAAGGTTCTGATATTTACGCATTCCTCCATCTAATGACAATAATATTATAAAAGGGAAACATGTGATTGCTTGTTTGTTTGTTGCGCATTAAATAAGCTCCGAAACTATAGGAACGATTTGAAAAATTATTTTACCTTTAGAAATGTATAATATCTGTGATGAACGTAGCCTACGTAGCATTTTCTAAAACGATAGAAATCTGTATAATTGTATTCAATAATGTGAAAAAAATATCAAGTAAAAAAAACCCTGTCTATGCAGCTGCGGAAATTATAAACAACAGCTGTCCCGGCAGACGTTGTTCTATCATAAATTGCATTTGTTGCCATGGTAACGTGCAATGTTTACGAGGTCGAAATTAAAATTATATACTCTTTGCCATATTGCCCCAGCAGTCCGCCCCGGCTTCGCACGCAAATTTTACAAAATGTGCGCGCGAAGCCGGGGCGGACTGCTAGTTACACATGGAACACATACAATTGCGTTAATGCTCTATATAACAGTATGACTAAATCGGAACAGTAAATGTCAAATGATACAGCAGAAGCTTGTTAAACCAGTTAGCCAAAATATCAATTGCTTGTTAGCAAAACTGTAATTACAAACAAGGATATTCTTTATTATAGTAAAGCGCCCCTCGAACGAGCAATTGAAGCCTTTTTTCGAGTATCGACGCCCATGAACATCCGTATAATTACAATGCCGATGCGTTGGGTCACCATCTACTCACAAACCGCACGAAACGCGACAACGAGGCTGTCAAAGTGACACTTTACACCGGTATCATGTGAGCAAGAGGTACCTCCCCGGTCGTGCCTACCCAATACCGCTGCAATACAGCACGGCACTACCCCTTACCAGGATAATGTTATAATTCAATAGTCTGAAATCTTCCGAGACTCTGTGTGTGAGATCTTCATCGACTTGTGTCATCGAGCTCGTGTTCCTGTGTCATAGGTAAATAGATCGATTGTGCTACAGAGCAGATCGAAATAAATCTTCTTTAGTTATAGGTACTTACACCGGCTGGCTCAGTTGGTAACGTGGCGGTCAATCCTCGTGTTACGCCAGAGTTCGCGGGTTCGAATCCTGCCTGGGGTACGGATGTGTTAACGTTCCGTCGCCTGGTACCTGTAACACAAGTCCTTACGCTACCTACCACAAGACTAGGCTAACGGCTGTGATAAGTCCACAGATATTATTACATAGGTGCGAAACGTAACTGGAGTCTGGATTATAGGAAAAGCTCCTTTCAACTTACGTTCGCATCGCCTGGTCAAGTTTTCATAACACCCTCATCACGCGCCCCCCAGCTTATGTCCCAGGTCAAACGAGCATAAAGTTTGTTACTGGTCGAATTTTAGCTTAAATGCGTTCATCGTACGTAAATAGCTACATTATACCCAAACTAGGCTAGCACAACCGTGAAGGCACCTCTCGCTCGCACGACGTCGCCGCATGGCACGCATTTTGCCCGGTTTGCGAGTTTCTGTTCGCCTATTGAACAAGACAAGAGGGGGACACATCTGCATAGCGTTTCTTTTAATGCCTATGTGCGTCGGTAGTCACCAAAAGGGTTGCCCCTATACTGTAAAAAAAACGTCACCGATAGCACTTCCATTAAAAATAAAAGAGAAACAAATAAAAAACCCCTCTTCACAACACATTTATTTGTCGATCAATTGACATATAAGTTTACACCGAAGCCTACTTCCTACATACTAACATGTTATTCATACCTGTGTCCAACACTAACAAAACAAAAAACACCGTCCAAAACACCTAATGCTAAACCTAGTGGTAGGTGTGGTAACATATTTGTTCGATATTAATTATAACATAGCAGTAACAGTTACAATAAAACTACTTTTGTCCATCCGTGACCATGGTTGCTGTACAGCTGCTGAAACGTCGGGCCAGTTAAGTAATTAAATTAGCCGCGATAGAATCCGCAATAGTAGTTTTATTGTAATGAGTAACATTCGCACATACTTAAGACATCAATAGCAATAATAAAATTAATTATAACATCAACAAGGCCGTAGCCAGCGCGGAGGGGAAATTAAAATTTTGAGCAATACTTTAAAAAGTAAATAAAACTACCAAGTAGAGATTTGTATTCTTAACCCCTGGCTATGACCATCCTTGTATAATAAAACAATATAAAAATATAACCCGATCATGGTCAGAGTAGAAAACAAGTTCTTTTAAAGTTCAAAGTTACTTTCACTTACGCCTTTCCGTGAATTCAACTTTTTTTTTCAACATAGCATTACACATAGGGCGGTATTTAAATACGAAGATAATCTCATTCAACTAAATACAGTAAGTCATCTAAGATACAACATTGAGATATGAATTAAAGACATTAAACACCAAATGTCGTAAGTGATCTAAAGTTGCTGAGTAGCATTAGATCACAAATTGAAAAAAGAGAAACGTCACTATATAATAAACAAAGCCCAAAAAATCGGTATGACCTTCATTACATTTAACAGGGAAATTTTTTAAATACGGATGGCTTGAGAGGGACGGAATTTTAGGCAAGCACGAGCACAGCCAAACTTTCAACAATTGTGTAGCAATAGGAAGGCCCGGTCCCTGGTCCGGGAACACTGCGCACAGGTGGCACACACTATTCCTTGGTTAATGTTCCCTATACTGTAAACAGAGGGACCCCATCCAACGAATATGTCACGGGTCTCCAACTACGTTAGATTCACCATCAACTTTCAAGTTTCAACGTGCTTTAGTTTTTGTGTGACAATTATCTCAATTTATTTATAATGTTTTAGTGGTGTCAATCTTGAAAGTTATATTGTGCCGTACAATTTTTTTTCATTTTTAAATACGCATGATTTCCTTACAGATAGGTTATTCATTGTGCCTATCATCAAGTGTCTTTGCAAAATGTCTTTTATACGTATTTTAGTTTAGTTTCAGTATGTATATACTAAATACTCAAAAGCGTAGCTTTCTTCAAGATTGTACCAAATCTTTTTTGGATGAAAAATATTAAATAAGGAAATAATTCTAAACACCATAAGACGTACGAACGGTGGGGTTGAAATTTTTAACATAACTCTCATATCCATAACACATATAATAATTACATAAAACACAACATTTACAACAGGAGACGTTTACTTCTGTCGGTGTCTCGTTATTTTTTTTTAATGAGACGGTATTGTACTTATTTTGTGACATTACATCTTTCATATTGTATTTAAAACAAAGTCTCGTTTTATCTCAAGGTGAACCGCGCAAGGGAAAGCATTCACATACGGAGGTCGACGATAAAAATCAACCAAAACATGTTTGCTTTAGAGTCCAAAACGAACAAAATAACTTATAAGATTATCCAGTGCCGGATTAAGTACGCAGCAAAAGTAGCAGTATCTACGAGCCATGCGCTTAATGGGTCCCAGTTTTAGAAAAAGTCTACAGGGCCGATAGCAATAAATGTGAAATTGATACTCCAAGTGAGGGCTCCTGAATAGAATTTGCTAAATCTATAATATAATTTTTATATAATGATAATAAAATTGTCTAATCCGGCACTGAGTTTACCTTTAGGTATAATTAATACTTTTAACACTTCTCATACGCTAATCAAAATCAACATGATAGAACCGTATTTTATTCAAGGTCAAATTTTTAATATTAATTTACATTTTTAATTTAAATTGTTAATTAAATTATAACGCAGCAAATAAGGCCGACAAATACTACTTTAAACTAAAAAGCACTTTCACTAGCTTAAGACACTAAGTTTATGTAAAGATAAGTCTTAAGTTAAAGCTTAATGTCTTTCCTTCAAAAATGCGTCTAATAATATATATAAGCACCCCAACTAACATTAATATATAACTACATAATTATGTAGTAAGGATCACATGTCCTATGACATGGTCACCCCGTCAATTTTAGTACGAATTTTTGGCCCAGATTTGATAAATTTCATACAGTTACAAATACGTTTAAAGTAATGCAGAGTACATTGCTTTTATTCATTTCTAAGACATAGCATTTGTTACATGTCGAGTAATGAAAATTATTTTTTTATATTTTTTATATTATATTAATAAGCAATAAAAAATTTATACAAATTTAAGAAACTAAATTCTATTAGCCATTTATAATTAAAACTCATTTCAAATTCAATTCAACATACACACAATAATAACAATCTAAATGTCATAACAAAGGTAATAATAAAACAACTTAGAACTGAAAATAATAATAGCAAACTACAATTAATACAAAATTGTATCATTGTTGTCGACAACTGAGCGCAATAAACGCCACCAAATTACAAGGAAATTTCAGATTTCAGAAGATTCAGAATCTTTCAAGAAATTACATCAACCTAGATTGTGCTCTCTACACATCTAAGATTAAATGTTTAGACATTTAGTCTAATTACCTAACTAATTTGGTTAACATCTATCTCAACTAAAAAGTAAATCTACAGAAGATAATCTATATATGCCTACATATATACTATGACGGTATGATTATTACACACATATTTAGAGCCTAACATCGATTTGATATTATGGTTTTTAAACAACAAGACGAACATTCTACACACAGTTTATTGTTAAATGACATCTAAACGTACGTATACAGTACGAAAATTGTGTAGCAGAGAAACGGATAACACTACGTTCAAGGTGGGAACCAGAAGGATATAAGAAATATTAATGTGGAATATAGTGATACAGGGCCGGATTTACAATCAGGACTACGACGCGGCCTCACATTCTAAAGTGGTACACAAATACAAAATATACAAAGTTACCCAAAGGGACACCGTCTCCCACGGACGGCCTAGGGACGCTACAACTATAAATACTGTGATCTAGCATCCAGTCGAACTAGAAGTATGTGCTGAGTCGAACTAACTCATGAAGTTGTACGAACTGTGTTTAGGTAGTACAACTTGTTATTTACACGTTTCGTGGGCTTATCGGCTTACGGTTAGAATCATTAATTTTAAACGCTTTTAGAAACGTTCAGTTCCCACATCAAAGCATGTAAGCGGCATGTGTCTGTCCTACCATCATACAGACATTACTCCCCTTAGCACATCACAATCAGAGCATGTAAGCGGCATGTGTCTGTCCTACGTCATACGGACATTACACATTTTAGTGAACAATCGTTTAGTTGCTACCAACAAATGTATGAATGTGATGGACCAGTGCGGATATCTCAACCATAGCATAGCTCAATCTGTGTACGAACAATCTCATAATTATTACATTATTTACGAGTATGTAATTGTACAATGTATCATGTTTTTTAGTCTATTCGGTCAAATCAGTGGTAATGCAATATGTAACATAACTTATTCGATTCCTAATGACGAATCATTAAAGAATCGCATTTAAATTGTTTGCCAGCACATGAATAATAATGAAGGTTACATTAAATATAATTAACGACGAAAAAACAAGTTCATTATTAATCAAAATTAGAAAAATATAGGAATAACGAATTTCTAGTAGCTTCTTTAAGAAAAATTCGTTTCGTGCCACCGTTGTGTGTGCAGTTTATGTCCCGATAAAAAATGTCAATACACTTTTAACGTTATTTCGAATAAAAAGAGGACCACAAAATACTCATGGATCAACACTGATTTGAACTTATCGATTAAACATATCGATTTATTGTATCTTAATTATACTCGCGGCTCATTGTTAATACACTTAGTAGACTTTGAATAATTAATATTCATTGTGGTTTATCGAAAGTTTAAATAAAGTAATGAATCATAAATAATTTAATGTAAATAGGGTAGGACTAACTTACACGAGGCTTAAAATAAGACCCTGTACTTAGGTGAATAGGATAATATCAATAACGATTTCGTAATAATGATAAAACTAACCGAAAAAAATAGTCCTGAAACGGGAAATGACTACTGTCATAAATATGAGGGAAAATTTCATTGCAACATGAAACTAATCGAGTGCAATTTTAACAATTGTTGCGTTTATATTGTACAAGTATTGATTTTGTATAGGCGGATCAGTGTATTCATTTTGAGCAAATTGAAGTGCGCTGCTGGACATGAGACTTATAACGACCGGAAGATGGCGTATCCAGGCCTCGACTACTGCACGGAGACCATCTCATCAGCAACTCTATATTAAGATCATATATTTTCTTAATTATCTACGCTCGAATGTGTCTGTCGTAATTTAATTGTATAGTATGAAGTGAGGTACACATAGTGAAATTACCTTAGACTTAGAATTATAAAACTGCAACGTCTAATGGTAAATACAACTAGAAATGTTAGGTCGCAATGTTCATTTCAATGTATATTTTATGTAAAGATAAAATTAGGTAAATTTTTTTGAACATTGTGATACAAAAAAAAATATTTTTCCACTAATAAAAATGTATTTAATTTTATTCTAAGGTTTTTGTGTCCTCATGGATATATTAAAGTTTACCCTGATTACCAACTTACAACTTATGAAATATCTTTTCAATTATTGATAGGTAAATATAAGTTTGTTATTTAATAACCAACAATTAATACTTATTACGTAAATAGGGAATGATCAAATCTCGAAACTTTGAACACTTATTAAATAATTGGCAGAATTACATTATTAATTGGCAATATTTTAATAAAAACAACGTTGAGCTACCTAATAATATAAAGTTTTATAATATAGTTGATTGAATGTATTGTCACTTGATGGAAATTCGTGTTAACACTTAAATAAATAAATAAACTTTATATACTTTTCCACAATTAATTTATTTTTCAATTTATATTTTCGACCGGTTTCGACTTATCATCGTCAGGTAAATGATGATTAGTCGAAACCGATGACGATAAGGCGAAACCGATGACGATAAGGCGAAACCGATGACGATAAGGCGAAACCGATGACGATAAGGCGAAACCGATGACGATAAGTCGAAAACGGATGACGATCAGTCGAAACCGGTCGAAAATATAAATTGAAAAATAAATTAATTGTGAAAAAGTATATAACGTTTACTTATTCATTCAAGTGTTAAGTTTTATATTGTTCCTGTATATTGTGTGTCACTGGAAATCTTAGAATAGATAATCTACTTCTGAAGAGAACTAAAATGGGTGATAGGATTAGCGCCAGCGCCAGCTTTTCGAGTACAAATTGTGGAATAAACTCTAGAACACATTTAAAATAATTTTATCTATATTTTGTACAAGCACTACGTTCACATTGTGTGTGCAGATTTGTGCACACGTGTAACGTTGTATATTAAGTTATCCCAACATGTTTTTTAGGCCAAATAAAAAAACAAACCCATGGAAAGAGTAAAAATGAAAAACAATATGTTCGTTTATGTCGTGCTTATTTTGTAAATTTGATATCTACATTTATTCCAATCAATACACTACAATATTCCAATCACCACAAGTTTATTGAAAATTGTGACGCTCCGTTCTCTATGCCTACCCAATTAGGGAACGTTAAGATGTGTCTCTGTGTTTGTGTGTGTTTCTGTGTGTGTGTGTGTGTGTGTGTTTGTGTGTGTGTGTTTGTGTGTGTGTTTGTGTGTGTGTGTGTGTTTGTGTGTGTGTGTGTGTTTGTGTGTGTATGTGTGTTTGTGTGTGTGTGTGTGTGTGTGTGTTTGTGTGTGTGTGTGTGTGTGTGTGTGTGTGTGTGTGTGTGTGTGTGTGTGTGTGTGTGTGTGTGTGTGTGTGTGTGTGTGTGTGTGTGTTAATTAAAGTTCAATATTTTATTAAAAGATGTATATAGAATGGTGTAAGTGTGTGTCCACTTGCATTTTAAATCCAAATATTTTTTTTACATAGTGAGGATGTCTGGCCTTGGCAGGTACTTATTACTGATATTTGAGCATTATGTATTGCGCAAATGACGTAAGAAATATTATCGTTTATAATTTTGTAGTTGGGCTTATATTTATTTTATATTAACTGATAAAGGCCTACATTTCTTCACTACGATGCCAACGTTTTGGGTTAGAATATGTATTTTCGTTTTTTTTCCCTTTCCTAACTTTTCTTACAAACCGTCCCATTTTGCTCCCTTTTTTATTAACAATTTTCAAAAAATATTTCAACTATTGATATAATTTTGAACATAATTTTAGTAAGAATTATAGTCAGTGTTTATAAATGGACCATAACTTAAAGGCACCTAAAACCGTTCAAAAAGATGCTTATTATTATTTATACTTATTGATATAATATGGTGTAGAATTGTACTAATTTGCCCAATATTTTATCTCTAATTAATATATGTGAGTTTCTGTCAATTTTGCACATTAACTTCCGCCTTCAAAAGTCCATATTTTCCCCCACTCCACCCCGACTCCTCTCATTACCGTTAACATTTAAATTATGCTTTACATTCTTTCTTTCTTGGGTCCTTTAATTACTGTGTAACTTGTAGGTATGTGTGTAAACTTTGTATAATCTCAACTGGTCACCGAGATATTTAACAATTACTTAACATTTTATCAAATGTATTACATCATTACTTATCGTACGAATAACAGCTGTGCCATAGTCCCTTGAAATAAAATAAAGCTGCTAGACAATTCCATGGAACTTAATTCGATAATATGGACTATATAGAGATTTATGATAAAAATTAAACTGTAGTCTAAATTAACAGGTCATACCAAATATTTTTTTCGGTTAAAATACAAACACTTATCAGAATAGATTATGTAGAAGTATACAAACTATTTACATTCACTTAAGTGTATTTTTCAAATATAAAAGAGACACAAAAATAATTTAATTTTTTTTAGACTATATTATATTATTTCGAACAACGTACTTTTTTTTTTGTAAATAAGAAAAGTATAAATCACGACATATTGTGTAAAGTTGTTACAACAATAGAAAAGAATAGAATGAGAGTGTCAATAGACTTCTTACGCGCTAAATACTTAGAGGAGACAACATCAATTATTCTAAAACATTAAATACAACATAGACTCTTTTATATTTTTATAATAGGCCATTTATAAAACAAAAAAGACAACACACGTTCGATTTTCGAAATGGTTTTTTGTATTGGGACTAAGTTTGATCACGGAATTTGTAGCAACTCCGTTTACCAATTTCCGAACGATTCTGATTTCAATAATTTATCATAGCAAAATGGCGTATCGAGCATGTGCCGGTCTTATCATATTCCTTAGTCGCAACGTCGAATAGTAAAACCTACTGAAGAACAAATACGCATGCTTATAAATAGCGTACACCTATCCCCGGCCAATGGTTCTTCTCGACCTATGAGTGTTACGATTTTGGTTAAGCAATACATAAGTATAACATGTCGGTACGGTGTAAACGTATTCACCCATTGGTGTTATCCTTTTATAGAAATTGATTTTTTCGACACGCACCATTACGCCCACACTAATGTCCACGCCTGGGATAGACGATGGTGCCTTTATAGGAATGACGCGACTGACATAATACGGCCGAGTGCTGCCCAGGTAAATTTGAGCGCAGGCATGGTGAGGGGCTGGGCGTGGACAGTTGGTGGACGACATCAGGACTATGTGTTCGTCCAAAAACGGGCACGGTTGCATGATTCACATCTCAGTCGACAGCAATGATTGAGCCCTGACCTTCGCAGTCAGCAAACCCGGATTCGATTCGCTGTAGCTGAAAAAAATAATAAAAAAGATTAGAAACATACAATGGGGACAAAAGAGTATTTTGACCGACGCTTTTTGACATCTGTATACATGATTTGTTTTTTATTTTGAAGATAAAATTATTAAAATTATGATTAGAATATAATTGTAAGTATTTATATGTTACTAACAAATAAAATGGGTCTGGTTCGAAATATTTATTTCTTATTGTTATTGTCCTCGTGGGAATGCGTTCTCTCTCTTCGTCCTCCCCTCCAATGGGCCACCGGTTACTCACAAACCGCATGTAACGCGACAGCATAGTTGTCACTTTAGTCGGTGTCTTATGAGAATATTGTTTTGAACAAAGTTGGTAAACGACCTCTCTTCAGCATCGTCCTGCAACACGTCAGTCGCCTAGTCGTACTCCAGGGGGGGAACGAAATACTATTTGACGTAGGCAGGCGTAGAATTACTGGAACACCCGCCATATAGCCCATCGCACCTTGCGATTTTTATTTATCTACGCAAATAAAATAAAAACTTCAAGGAAAACGTTTGTATGACGCCGAGGAAGCAATGGTAGCGTTTCAAAACGCCAAGGTGTTTAGCGGATGCAGTGAATTAATGTGAAAAGTCAATTTTTGATTTTTTTTTCATATATTTAATTTCCATGTCTTAATGTGCTGTATTCTACTAGCCAAGACCTTTCATTTGATACCCATGACATGAGTGTTTCAACAAAATGTTAGGTCGGCCATTTTGTTGCATCGGCCATTGTGTTGCGCCGGCCATCTTGTTTTATTCACGAAAAATCAATAAAATGAAACTGTTTAAAAGTGAAACACTTACTACAATCCGCGCTCCCTCAAGCGTTTCTTAGTTGCCGGTTTGATCCTCGGATGACCATGGCTGTGCGCCCCGCGACCAGTTATGAAGAACAGCTTTAGGGTCCTAGGGCCATTCTTATTCCTCAGCGCCTGTATGTGTTTGTCGAGGAATATGTCTAGAGACTCCTTAGCCTCCTTTACATGTAGGAAGTGAAGGTCTACTGTTTTACTATCAGGGCTGCGACGGGCGTGTAACTGTAACAAGGTTCAAGTTATTTAATCAGTTGCAAACATTGTATTTATTAATTTTCGCGGTCTAGTCTAGAACACGGCTTTTATACTCGGTCTAAATTTTATATGTACGTATGTAAGACGACTTAATATTAATTTTATACGCATTTCATTTGTGCTTTATACTTCCTGAAATTTTGTTTTTTTTTTTACTTTCTTTTACGACTAGTGACGCGCATTAGCATGGGCACAATTATTATGCTTCGGCATAGTTATTGCATCAATGTTCATCTATAACGCTTGAAAAGGAGAGCAATGCATCGGCCAGCGGCTATTTACAAATCCAAGGTGGAAATTATTGACAACTAGCTGTACCGACAGACGTCCTATGATATTTCTATTTATCAAATCAATGATTACTTGCCATATTTTGAAAGGTAATTGTGCGCAACCGGGGCACACTGCTAATGTATTAATAATCACGAAATTACAATTTCACACATTTACTTAGAGTATAAAAACCATCGCATTTGCTGCCTCATATACGCTGTACGGCTTTGTGTTATCAACGAAATAAAAAGCAACAAATAAACAATAACCAAATGACAAACCTGTTGAATATAGGTAGTTCTGCTCAAGTCCGTCACAGGTAGAAATCAGTACTCACAAATTTAGTCATAATTTAGAAACGGTCGCAGATGCTAACGTCATATACGCTGACGCGGCTTTGTGTTATCTACTCAATAAAAAACCTTTCTCCCAATTCCGCAGCAATGCAGTATGACACTGCTATTTTAATTTTTGTTTATATATCCTTAAGGCGAGGCTTTTCGATAAAAACTCTCGGACTATAAATTTTACTTATAATTAATTTGTATTGTCTCATATTGTTTGTGACCAGAAACAGTTTACTTTGGACCTTGTTCGACACGTTACGCGGTCTTTTTGTGACCAGAAACAGTTTACTTTGGTCCTTGTTCGACACGTTACGCGGTCTTTTTATGACCAGAAACAGTTTACTTTGGACCTTGTTCGACACGTTACGCGGTCTTTTTGTGACCAGAAACAGTTTACTTTGGACCTTGTTCGACACGTTACGCGGTCTTGACCTTGTTCGACACGTTACGCGGTCTTTTTGTGACCAGAAACAGTTTACTTTGGACCTTGTTCGACACGTTACGCGGTCTTTTTGCTTATATCTTTTGATCAAGATGTCATTCATGAACATGAGCAACAGCATCAATGGCAAGACGACCTCCTTTTTTCTGATTATGGAGGACTACAATTTTTAGTGAGAGCAAGTTCCCCTAAACGTGATTAAAAGAACAATAGCAACCCTTTTTTGTAATATTACGACATTAAAAATTATTAAAAGTAGTTAGTTACATTTCGATTTTAAAATCGATTTCCAAAGACTTTGAGAAAATCGGTCAAATACAAGCAGACACATTTTGGGGGTTTCGTTTTACAACATGTATAGAATCAATTCGTTGGATTCAGAAATAAAATTGGTCCCATCACAATAAAACATTGCCTGTATTACCCTTGAATAGTAGGTACCTATAGCTTTTGGATAGTAAAAGATTTTTCGTGATCGGATAAATATTTCTGAATATTATCCTATATCCTTGCAAACAAAGTTCGATTTTTTTAATCTACAGTACACAGTACAGGTCCCTCGTCTGGACGCACTCCTCCGGACCGCTTCGACTGATTTTCAAGTTTCTTTTTTGTGTATATTGAATATACGGATTGCTATCCAGTATTATTTTCTGTCCGGCCAGATCCGAATAGGATCGACACAAATCCGGCGGACATTTAAATGATTTAGGACCAGGAATTCAGTGTTAGTTCTTGTAATTTAAATGAAAGATCAACTTCGGTCTTTCTTAATCCTAACAAATAATAAAACAAAAAGCATTTAGTGATACAATGCAAAATGAAAGTGAAACTTGTGTCTGAATGAATCATCTGTAGGAGATAGTTGATTGAATGTACTGTGACTCCTTGGTGGATTTTTTTAAAACGTTTAAACGTAAAGTGAAAAATAAATTATTCGTGGAAAAAATATACAAATTTATTTATTTATTCAAGTGTTATCTATAGGAGAATATTGGTTGTACCTAATCTGGCTCCTGTTATTTTTCACATAGAAATATAAACTGAAAGGGTCATTTCCGCGTCAGTAACATCTCGATTTTTATTAATACGCATAGATATAATTATGTATCCATGTAGTTCCGATTACAAAGTAATTTCTTGTTTAAGTACTTTCTAATAATCACTTCCGTTTTAGTTTTGATAAAGTAAAATATTATCAACCAGATTTTTGTAGTGGAGCTCTTTTACGACTTTTGTTTTTTTTTTTTATTAAAAAAAATTATTCAAGCCTTTTTAATTAAAGATGTATCCAAATTGATAATTATCACATCACAAAGTAAAAACAATCACGCAGATGCCAAAGATCATTAATCGTAATGTGTACTAAAATTATAAAGTGAAAACATTTGAATGTTTGTTTGCACAGAATAGGCTCTGTAACTACTGGGCTGATCTGAAAAACTCTTTTACCATTATCCTACATCTTCGCTGATGAACGTAGGCCATATAATATTTTTTTAAATGTTACAAATCATTATGAATACTTCGATAACGTAGCTAAACTGTGAAAAGAGTATGAAAATAAATCCTTATGTCGCAGCTGCAGTAATTATTGACAACTCGCTGTCCCGACAGACATTGCTCCGTCTATGATATTTCCACTAATTAAATTACTGAACATGAAGGGGCAGGAGGACCTTCATCATTATCCATATAATAAAATATAAGGTTGGGGTGGACAAATAAATCACAAGTTCTTGTATTAATCACACATATTTAATTCGTGTCACGTCAAAATCAGGAAATGTAATGCACAATAATTAATATACGATCTCACTATCACAAAACGAACTTAATAAGACTGGAATAAATAAATAAATTTGTATACTTTTTCCACAAATAATTTATTTTTCCGTTTCGACCTACATGATAAACCGTTAAGTTACCCTATAAGTCGAAACCGGTAGTAAATGTAAAATGAAAAATAAATTAATTGTGGAAAAAGTATACATATAAATTAAATTATTAAATATAAATTTATTTATTTCTTCAAGTGTTAACATGAATTTCCATCAAGAAGTGACAATACATTCAATCAACCGGAACTTAATAAGAATTCAAAATCTTATAAATTTCGTCCAAAGCGATTCGTCTCAAGCGTGGTGCGCGGTCGCAGTGTCGAATCAAAAAATCTCGAGCCGGCCTCCCCCGCCACCACCGATGATGAAGGGTCGCTGGGTTGACTTTGACAGATAAAAGTCAACCTGACGTGTGATGTTAAGTTATGCGCCGTCAAATATTTGCCATATATTGAGAATTAACCAAGCGTAGCAATCTTCTACTGTATTAAAAATCACGAAATCACAATTTCACACATTTACTTAGAGTATAAAAACCATCGCATGTGCTGCCTCATATACGCTGTACGGCTTTGTGTTATCAACGAAATAAAAAGCAACAGATAAACAATAACCAAATGACAAACCTGCTGAGTATAGGTTGTTCTTCGCAAGTCTGTAAGAGGTAGAATTTTTAAAAAGGTGTTTCGATGATATTTTGAATGGAAACGTTGTTGCTACCCACGCCTTTTGTCATGCGCAACACCAAGGGACATATAGAGGCTACGCACTACAAAACGCATTAGCTAATATGTCACGTTTCGTCCAGCTTATGATACTCACCAAACCGCACAAAACGCGACAACTGAATCACCATCACACCATGCTATATTAGACCTGTAACACATATTATATTCTACTAATTTAATTTAGCCCCAGGTATTAGACTTAGCCACGGCCCTTAAAGGTGGGGCGTGTCCTCTTCAGGGACCTCAGAAGCACATATCTGCTATCGCCACGATTGATCCCGAACACACATTGTAGCAGGTCTTCAAGCTTAAACAAATTTCCTATTTTTAAAAAAAACTTACTTGAATAAGTGTAGCAGCAGCATAACTATTGTAGTACTCGTACTTCAACTTGTGGTATGCTGATATATCGTTGTAGAAGGCCGCAGCGTGGGTCATGCCCCGTCTCATCAAATCTTGCGCCTTCTGATGTGCCCTAAAACGCAATTCCACATTCAAACTTATTTTATTTATCCACAATAAAACTACTTAAAATGGCTGTGTCGAGGGGTTTGTTGGAATGATTTTTTGTGTCTCGAAATTTCGGCAATATTTCAGCGAACCCTTTACATTAAATACCACCATGTTATAAGGACTACATAACCGTAAAACACGGTATAAACACAAATATCATTTAAATTGTTTCCTTATCGAGCTTAATTTGCATATATTTCATAAAGCAATACAACATACTTGTTTAAATTAAACTGTGACGCGCGACCGAATGGGCGTGATATGTGCGACTAAAATACAGACTATACACAAAGGCGACCCGGATGTTACATGCAGCTATCGTAGCTATTGACGAGCTAGGTCCGGGCAGACACTCATCAATATCTAGATACCTAGGCCCTCCGCCCTGAATTGACCCAGCGCCATCTATTCGATAGTGTATTTATGCATGTGCTGCAGTCATTGCACAATAACGCATCCGCGGTGCGAAACGCGAACACAGATGGCGCTTTTGACAATAAATATTATATGAGTTTATCAACTGTATGACAGAGACTTCCATCATAAGGTTTTACTATTATTGTCGGATAATTTAATACAGCGCAACACGCTAGTAGCGCTTGAAATATTACGAATAGCCATAAGTGTATGAATTTTGAGCTTTAAGTAAATTTGACTAACGAGTGGCATAAGCATTGGTCGCTTATCTCGGCTGATATATCTTTCGATATTCTGTCTATCCACGGATTTGCATACTGCAGGTTTTTGACATAAGTTACATATAAAATATGTCAAAATTATATCTCAAGTCAAATATCGATAGACAAAATGAAAATAATAATAATAATATCTGTGGACTTACTACACCACGTCAGCCTAGTCCTGTGCTAAGTACCCATAGAACTTGCGTTACAGGTGCTAGACAACGGCAATATATTTAATATTTTTTTATAAATTTAAGAAATTTTATATATTTAAAATATTGATTATAGAAATACATATAATACATATATAAACATCCATGACCTAGGCGGGATTGGAACCCGCGACCTCTGACGTAACACGCGGAATAACCGCCTCGTTACCAACTGAAATGCCGGCCGTTAAAAATATTCCGTAAGCCGCCAGCGATCGCGTGTTACAATCCCGGTCATGGAAATTTACATATGTAGCAAATGTATGTCAATAATCAAAATCTTTAAATATAAAATTTATTAAAGTTATAAAAAAATGTTAAATATATATTGTATATCGGTTGTCTAGAACCTGCCCGTAACACAAGTCCTTGCGGTACCTAATAATAGTGCAGTGTCTTGCACCATGCATAATACTACCTCCTCCTATGCAGCTTGGCACTATCTCTTCCTAAATCATCCCCCCCCCCCCAATGGGCCACCAGCTACTCACAAACCGAACGAAACGCGACACTGAAGATGTCACTTTACGGCGGTATTGTGAGCGAGAGGTGCCTCCCCGGTCGTGCCGGCCCAATTCCGTTGCACAGGAGAATGTAGTGTCATGCACTATGCATGGCACTACTCTAATATTATAAATGATACATATAGTTTGTGTGTATGATGATAAGAATAACAAAGTATTTCGCAAAAAAATACGGACGGGTTTGAATAATATTTAGCAGTTTACAATCCGAAAAAACGTAAAAATACTTTTATCCCAACCAAACATTGTTCTCTTGTCGTAGACTATGCTTGCTTTTGCGTTACCTTACAGCGAGTATTTATATATTTTTTAGATACTTACAAACATACAAAACAATACATAACAGAAATCCAAGAACTTTTCCAATCCGAATTCGAATACAGACAGAAACTATTGTAATAAGACTTTGTTATAATAAGGTAAGCCCCTGTTGTTAGACATTACTATAAGTTCCTGTAATGACAAACAGGTAGTCGGAGCCACACAACAAACAAATTATAATATAAAAAAGAACTGATTCTTTAGTGTGACATTGATTAATTACCGCCTTATTGTTATAAAAGGCGTACTAGCGCTACCTCGGGCACTAAATAGTTAAACCACTCTTTAGTGCGATTTCGTACTAGAAACGATTATTTAAGCTCAGCCGAGGTCCAAAATGTGGTTCTAAGTTTAGACTATCTCGGACTGGAGTTTAAAGTTTAGGCTGCTATTCGAATATCAAGGACAATTGATAATGTCACTTTATTTCGAGGATTTTTATTAATTTTTGTAAGATTATATCCGTTTAACAAAGAATATTCAATGAAAATCGACGCAATTCTATAAGTGGATTTTGAAGATATCAACGACATAAATACACGTAAGAAAATGTGTGCGTAAAATAAATAAGGCGTACGTGTATACTCTATTGAAGAAATTAATTTAAATAATTGTTTACATATTATTGAAATGTTGTAATACTTAAATAGTAAGATAAGTTAGACAGGGCACGTTTTTAAGGTATAATAATATTAGGGTCCGATCGTCTTTCCGTTTCAGTTTCGGCCAGTTTCGGCCAAATAACTGGTTTACGCCGCAATTTCGTTTTCGGCCAAAAAAGAGCTTTCAGCATCGCCGAAAACCTTGAAGTGTCGTGCGGCATTTGGTTAAATCGGTGGCTATCTTTAGTGCCAGCAAGTCAATCACCACTGAGATGATCCTGTGGCCTGTAGTAGTTTTACATACAAATGATAGTTAAATAATCGTTCTCTAAATCTCATTTAGATATCATATAAATAAGAATAGTACGTACCTAGGTACTTGACGTATTACTTGACTTGTCTTTAATGTGTGGTTAAATTATTATTATGAACGTGTTGGAAATCATAAAGAATGTATAGTGGCAGTGCCCAATGCATTACAGCTAAATTGGGGCCGCACGATTGGGGAGGTACCTCTCGCGATATCATAAGCACACGTTTCATGAGGATTGGGAGCTGCCAGTGTCCCATTGTAAGTGGCCTAATTATTTCGAAGAGGCACGTGTCAGTCAACTCAACCGAGAGAGACAGCAGCTATGAGAGCCCTTTACATAATTAATTTATTCTGTATTATGTTTTAAAAATCCACAGAGACAGAGGGACAGCGAAGTTTTAGTAATAGGGTTTCTGTTTTACACTTTGGTTACGGAACCCTAAAAAACACATTATCAAGTTGAAATTATTTCAAATACTGAGTCTCCCACTCATCAATTTCCAATTACTAGCGTTCAAGTCTTTTTTTTTCGGAGGGACCTAATACTGGTTGGCGGCGCTAGTCCAGCCTCTACAGTTCGAATGACTATGAAGAAAACGTTCAAGTCTGCTGTATTATGTTGTGTTATGTGCCAAGCGGCATTTAGACATTCGTAATTATATGAGGAAAAATGGACCCTTTTGGTGACTACCGACGAGCATAAACATCCGCATAACTACTAATGATAAGGAGATAGGAGGAAAGGAGGGCAAAGCATCGGTTGCCTTTATTGCCTCCTCCCCTTCAATGAGCCCCAGGTTATTCAAATGCGGCACGCAACGCGACACTGAAGTTGTCACTTTACGGCGGTGTCATGTGAGCGAGTACCTCCCCGGTCGTGCCGGCCCAATTCGACTGCAATGCAGTATACCACTACTTCTTATCCATACTTTCTTTATTATACAGATAAATTACTTAATGAGTGAAGATGTTCGCAAACAATGAAATCTAGATTAGACTTTGTTAAATATTATGGTTACTATCTGGGTATTTTTATTGCTCTGTATTCGACAATCGACGCCATTGTAGTTGTGAAGTCAAACAACATCGCGAGTTTTAAAATTAGGAACTAAAACTTGTCGAAAACGCGGATAATTATTCAATTTACTTCAATAAGGCTAACTTTATTGAATATAAAGCTGAACTCTTTCTGTCACAATTTCACTCAGCCGTATTCAATCCGGCTAGTCGTCGGCCCGCCACAAAATAAAACAGTCGTTTCTTAAAATTGCTAGTCATAATGAAATACGCCGATTTAGACAATCCGACTGCGATATTTATAATCTGTGGACAAAAATAAGTTCAAGACACGATATTATGTGGCTTACAGCTCATTTTGTCTTTTATAATGACGACCTTATTAAGCTTAAAAAAGGACGATCTTATTAGCCAACGCTAATGAAGTCAACTTGCATTCGATCGAAGCAAGATTTAACGAAATTTTTGTAATAAGCCTGGTTTTCGTGCAACTGATTCTAAGACCAAACACAAATACGCTAGGCGTTATGACTGTACTGGGTAAAAATTATACAATTTTGTGTATGTACGTCAGGCATTTGGGTACTCATTAAGCCCCGAAGTTATCTATTCCAAGGAAACCATTTTTTTTTGGGACACTATTTATTTTTATTTTGTTCTAGATTGTAATTTATATCTGCGTCATGTCCAAATTCGTTCAGTAGATTTTGCTTGAAAGAATAACATGTAGGCTTTCGTATTTATGCCTAACATCAGTAAGATAGTCCAGTTATGTCCACTCAATATCCCCTTATCTGTGGATAGTCCGATATTCATACTTTTTATACAAGTTCTGTATAAATTTCTACTTTTCTATTATAATTCTATTGTTTTACATATATTTGTCACATTTACACTTATCAGAAATCATAAGGGAATGAAACATGTTGTCCCTCTCACACTTAGACAAGAATGTCTTTCTTTTATGACACAAATGAAAAGATATAACAATATCTTTTATACTATATGATAAAGAAAGTTCACTTGTATCTACCGATCGAAGTTATAGACATGTTTATGTCGTATTAGAGTCAGAGAGAATAAATATCTTTTAGCGTAATCAAAGAACAAACACAACATCAAGACAGCATGATGCAATAAATACCTTTTGCTGTAATCTGAATAACTAAATAATTGTAAATCTTTGGCTACTTTTATCAACTTATGATATCAGGACAGGTATCATCCATGTAAGAGGTAGTGTCATGCTCTATTGCAGTCTGATTGTACCTCCCGATCACATGACACCGCCATAAACTGACGGCTATGCTGTCGTTCTTCGTGTGGTTTCTAACTAGCCGGTGGCCTGATGGCTGATACGGATGTCTATGGGCGTCAGTAGTCGCCAAAAGGCTTGGATTTATCGTTCCCATTATTACTCTATTCTATTCCTTTATTCATATACAGTATATTGATAGTGGCTTTATTAAATAAGGTACAACGCCGAACACTTTCTGGTGGTTTTTTATAGAATCGGATAACAAACAGGCAATCGGAGCCCTGATACGACTTCCGACGCCCATGAACATCAGTTTCAATCAGCTGTATTCATTTCGGGCAAACGGGTTGTCCGGGCAAGCCCGTTTTTTTTTTCTTCGGAGAGACCTACTACTGATTGGCGGCACTTGTCCAGCCCTAACAGTTCGACTGATTATGGAAGACTTTTTGTCTTCTGGAGGGCAAGCCCGTGCCAACGCACGTCTCAATACAAAAAGGCCCAGTATTAAAAAATAGCTAGAGGTAACGTAATACGGCGATTTATGGAATCCGATTACGAAAAAATATTAACGTTTTTACCAAAATATGCTACAACTTGACGAATGCATGAATGTAACATTGCCCATTGCTAATTGTAAGCATCATTACGCTCGATCCATCTATAAAAGGACGGACGTGTTATCGTGTGATGTGCCGGCACCACACAACAGAGAGACTACGGTGACTGTTGTAGCAATTATGTTTTTGCTACTTAAACATTTTATAAAAAGTTTATCTGTCATCTTTGAGTGTCAGACAAAAAGGTGTGCTCTGTGTCGAAGAAAGGTCACTCTTTTTCTTTTTGCGATGTGGAGTACGGAATGGTTTGATAATTAGATATTTTTTCTTTTTCACCGGGAACCTATAGATTCCACGAACAATCATTTATATATCATATAAAAGAAGCTCTTCTCCTTTCTTTCTTTTTGAGTTGGATTTAACATGAAGATATGTCACTATAATCTACAAATATTGAATTTAAGGATTGAAGAACCATCCGCAAACAAACAGTGGAATAATGATAATTATATATAGAAAGGAGTCCTCCGGGTTGCAGCAGGGAGTCTCGGACAACTACCAATATAAGACCTTGCTCCCCCCTTTTTACTAACCATTAACAAAAACTGGATAGATTCCACTGTTTGTTCCTTATAGTATTTTAAGATTGCTCTTGATTGTGAATGTGGAGAGACCGTCGTTAAAGAAATGAATTTAAAAGTCTGACTAAACCTTTAACAATCCTTTACCCCGCGACGTGACTCTAATGTTATAAAGGGATTAAATTACTTATTTAGTTATTGAGTCACTCGAGAAGGAAGGTAGTTCAGCCCCTTAATGACACCATCTTCAATAACCAATTATGGTCTTCCCAGCAAAACTCGCCGCCTGGTCATAAAGCTCTACGCAGTCTTGGTTGGAAGCGAACATGCGGATTTCATCAGAGCTGAAGACTGGCCGTCAAGTTTTGATCTTAATCCGCCGGGTTATGATTTGTGGTCAGTTTTAGAGAGTACAACTGGCTCTAAACGCCATGATAATTTGGAGCCCCTAAAACAATCCATACGATCGTCAGTGAAGAAATTCCCCATGGAAAGATTTCGTACTTCTATTGATAACTGGTCTCAATGTTTTAAAGGGTCGTATTTTTATTTTTATTGTTTTATATTTAAGTATTGAACTAACATTCCGTAAGAGTAATAAGTGTAATTTGCAATCAATTTTTGTTTCATTGTTACAATATCGATGGCAAGACTAGGTGTAATTTGTCCTAATTCTATTGATATTTTGTTTCTCTCTTTTTACAAACCTAGGTTTAGTTATGTACAATTAATTTATCATAGTTCTGTTCAAAATTCAATTATAAATCATAGAACCGATACAGGTACATTTAAAGAAGGTATATTTAATTATTTTTTAGTCTGATAGCTATATAAGTAATAGTCAAGTAGTGTGTGCGGCTGTGTACGTCTGCATATATATGACACATATTGTTTATATATCCTGCGCAGATGGCTTTTCTCCAGAGAGGTGTCCACAGTAACCGAAATGCGGCTACGGTGACATTGTTATTATTCCGTAATATGTTGTCACCTCACGATCGCCGGATTCATGCATCCATCTCAAAGGTATATAAGAGACGTCACTACCAATACTACGATCAGTCCAAACATTAAACGAGCTCAGTTAGAGTTAGTATTAGGTCAAAAAAAAAAAGAAAAAAAAACTACGATCAGTCCGGTATTTTCTGTCTTCGAAATTAGTTCAATGTACTAATATATAATAAGGGTGACTCAAGTATCACATTTTTAAACGGCCCGGCGGGAAGTTGCCATTCGAGCGGTGCAACGATGTTAAACGCAGATACATAATACGCTCACCTAAGTCATGCCTATCATACGCTATTTCATTGCACCAGTGACATAAACTCACATGTGTGCGCTGGCAGGGTTCTGAAGCCCAGGGGACCAAGGTTTATTTAGAACTAATGGCTAAAACTAAACGGAGCATTAAATACTGAAATCTATAGCTAATAACATAAAGCTGAATAGCCTGTTTGTTTGTTTGAACGCGCTAATCTCCGGAAATTCTGTCCCGAATAGAAACATTATTTTTGTGATGAATAGTCCAGAATGTCTAGAAAGGCTACCAACGTGGAGTTGGAGTTACGCGTGTGAAACCGCGAGGCGCTGCTGTACACTACAATAAATATAATACAAATTAACGAATATAATGACATCGTCAAACACCGTTTTACACAGGATTCCTTTTAAAACACCAGCAACCTCTTAGGAAGAGGCAACTAACATCGCAACTTTTTTGTATATAAAAACTGATGTCAGTAAATCGATTCACGGAAGATATAATTTTACGTGATTCTCTAATGATCCGTGAATGCATCGCCCGATGGATCAAAAGAGAAGACTTGTTACGCTCGCTCGCTCGCAAGCTCCGCACATTCGGAACATTACTCCTGTACATACAACTATAACTCATACCCTTACTATTACGTCATACTTTTCCGTACATGCAGCTAGCGTTATCGATTTACAAGACGTTGTCACGACGGAAACTAAAACAATTGTATGACATTATGCGACAAAAAAAAATCGAACTTCCAAATGTATTGCAAATGCACAAAGGTGTTACATTTTCAAATGTTCTTATATGATACAAGGAACTTCATCAAGCGCTTTATATGCCGTGCAATAATAGAGTACTTGTGCCACGGAAAAACATGCGTAAAGTGCGTGTTTAGTGTACGGCGCACACAGGTGGCTAAAACGAGTTTTGAAAGTGAACTTTGACTACTGATAACTTGTGTTTCGATAAGATAAGTTAAAAATAATTGGAAAGGAGTTGGTACGCATTACTGATAGCGTTATCTTCAAGTATAAAGCTACATGACCCGCATATATCTATTACGGTCTGATATTTGCCACGGTATCTACTGTTACATCCGTTTTGTCTGGCTTATATACCTAATGTCAGCCTCGTCGTCTAATGGTAAGCATGTTCAACTACAGTCGTGAGGTCCAGGGTTGCAGTCCAGGGTCGGACCAAAGCGTTATTGGGATGTTTCAATGTCTAATAACAGTCCGAAGCCAGGAAGTTGGCGGTGTTACGCCTCCGCGCCCCGCAGAGCACGTTAAGCCGTCGGTCCTGCGCCTTATTCTCTTTGATCGTGTCAGATTGCTCCATCGGAATAAAAGAATGCCGGAACGGAGAGAGCACATGTGCCTGCGCACACTCTTGCGCACTATAGTAAGTCTTTCGCAGTTGGCTAGTCTCTATAGAGATGGCCGCTGTGGTCGAAATTCGGCTAGGATGACATCAATTATTATTATATCTAATTAAAAAAATGTAAAAAGTATGCAGCAGCAGCAGCATCATCATCATCATCAGCAGCAGCAGCAGCAGCAGCAGCAGCAGCAGCAGCAGTAGTAGCAGCTGCTGCACCCAGAAGACGTCCACTGCTGGATATAGGCCTCCCTCAGAGAGCGCCACAAGTCGCGGTCACAAGCTGCTTGCATCTAGCGTCTCCCCGCGACTTTCATCAGGTCATCAGTACCATTGTAGTCATATCGCGACCGAGGAAGTGCCGCTTCACTCATATGACACCACCAAGTGACGGTTATGCTGTTGCGTTTCGTGTGGTTTGTAAGTTGCCAGCGACCCTTTGGAACCTAGGAAGGGAGACGCGCAACCAGTCTACATAAACAATTATGCGGATGTTTAGGTGCGTCGACAGTCATTTTTCATTTTTTTTAATATTTAAAAGAGGAGTGTGTATTTAAATAAACAATTTAATATAATACTAATAGCTAAATGTTAATTTAAATTCTCAGAAGAAGCCTTCTATAACGAATATGTTCTAGAAGTTTATTCCGACAACTCAAAACTCCCTCTCTAAGTTAGGTCTCATGCCGTCGTCATTTACCGCGGACAACTGTGGAACCAGCCGCCTCCCCCTGTATCTCCGATCCGATACGACTTAGAGGTCTTCATGGAAAGAGCACACCTATTCCTTAAAGGTCGGCAACGCGTTTACAAGACGCCTAGTCTTGCAAATGTCTATGTGTGGCGGTAGCCTGTACTCACCTGCCCGTTTGACCCCTATCTCATAAAAAACTAAGAGCGTTGTCGGGTGTAGGGAAGAACAAGTAACCCTCTGAAGAGCTAAGTCTCACAAATGTGTAAGTGTACTTAATTTTATCTACAATTTATTATACATCTAGTTATACATTTTCCATGCTCCACGTCAACTTGCCATAAGCCATGGGCTAGCGACATCCTTGAAAACAGACATATAGGTTCAGTGGTACATTCTAGACATGTATACTGACCTGACATGACTCAGACAATTACAATTCCGCGACGCGAACTTTACTGCGCAGAACTGTACTCAAATCGATTAGTAGTATTAATCGTAAATCGAGTACTTAAAATGTCTGTACTTAAGTACAGACATTTAAGGTCTATATTAAATATTTCATGCAATTTTACGTCATTGTCATGAAGAAACGTTTATCATCGAGATATTGGCGATTGTACTTTATAAAATACTTTTAAAGCAAGTTCTACAAGAAATAAAACCTGTATAGAGACACACATCTACTTAGTAACTTCCAAGTAAATTTCAGCTAAAGGCTTAGTTATTTGGTTACTATTGCCATATACGCCCATATACACTTACGGTTAACGTATGACGTGGGATGCGTTGCCAACTTTCAATGGGCCACCGACTACTCACAACGGCACGAAACTCGTTATTATAGCTTCTTTATGGTCGATACACAACACTGCCACAAAGTTAAATTTATGCTATTGCGTCACGTGCGGTGGGTGAGTCTCTGGTGGCACATGAAAGGGGGAGGAGGGAAGGAGGGCCACTGCATAACATTTCTGCATAAGCTAAAATTAAGCCAGGAAACAAATTAAGAGATAGTGCCATGCAGCATTACAGCCGAATTGGGCTAGCACGACCGGGGAGTTAACTCGCGCTCACATGATGCCGCCGTAAAGTGATCGTCATGACCTCTACACGGATGTTTATGGTAATGACCAGAGAGCTCCAACAAATCGTCTACTCCATTATGGTATAAAAAAAATCTTGAGTTTTGTAATCCGAGCAAAGCCGGCCCGGCATATTATACTTAGTAAATAGTACTTACATATTATACTTAGTAAATAGTACTTACATATTATACTTAGTAAATAGTACTTACATATTTCTGTATTTGAGATGGCTGTCCGCGTCGTGGCGGTACTGCTCCACAGCTTTCACGCTTATTTCTCTGCTAGGGTGCAAGGACGGCCATTCTTCTTCCGACAGTTCCTTAACGTACGGACAATAATCAGAGTTTACTTACCAACACTACGTAAATATATCTAGACTTATTGTAATAACAAATTTTTGGGGACTTATCACACCGCGTTAGCCTCGTCTCGTGCTAAGTACCGTAAGCACTTGTGTTGCGGATACTAGACAACGGAATCATTTTTTTCTAATTTAAGAAATGTTACATATTTAAAAATTTTACTATAGAAATGCACATACACATGTATGAACATCTATGACCTAGGCGGGACTCGAGCCCGCGACCTCTGGTCTAACACGCGGACTAACCGCCACGTCACCAACTGGGCCAGCCGGTCGTAAAACATCTATACTTATTATAAAAAAAGTCCCAAAAAGTTGCACGACTCTTCTACTGTCGCGTTTCGTGATTTTTTTTATAGAATAGGGGCAAACGAGAAATAGGAGCCTTTTTACGATTACCGACGCCCAAGCACATCCACATAATTACTATTCCAATGCGTTGCCATCCTTCCCCCAACTTCAGCTCCAGTTTCACAAGAAACCCACCTTCCGTTCTTCTTGCATAACCTTCTCGCGTACATCATTTTCTTTCTCCATGATGAATTTTGATATGCCATTATTGATAAGTAGAATTTCTTCTCTTCCAGTAGAAACCAGCAGAGACTGAAAAAGTTAACAATTTAAAAATGTTTATGACAGCACCAGATGTAATTTTTACTAATCGTTCTAAACTACGCACGTTTCACCCACATAATACGGGTACTCGTCATAGCTTGATGGTATATAGCCTACAGGCTTCTTTGCTAAGTGGGCTATCTAACACTGAGAGAAGCTTCCAGATCTGACCAGTAGTTCCTGAGATAAGCACATTCAAACGAAAAAAAAAATAATTTTTTTGCGGTCCGCGGTCTCATGCGCATAACAACACTACTACTGATCCTAGCGTCATGGTATATAGCACAAAGCCTTTCTAAGTAAATGAGTACTTATAAGTAACAAAAAGTAAACATAACACCTCAAGACAGCAAGATATAATAAGTGCTGTTTGCGTTAATCGGAACAACGAAAATTATGATTCTTTGGGTACTTTTAAAAACTTGGTACCTGATGTACCATCTGTCATCTCAGTCCACCCGTGGCCAGGGTTGCTGTAAAGCTTCTGAAACGTCGGACTACATGAATAATTTAATAAACCGCGATAAAATCCGTAAAAGTAGTTTTATTGTAAAGATATACACCAATTAAATCATACTCTAGTTAACAAAAAAATCACACTAGAATTTACACTTAGAACCAACAGCAAAAACTATTAATTTAATTCTGTAGTTAACTAACGGATTTTAACGCGATAATTAAAATACTTATTACAAGGTACTGGCTAAGTTTACGAGTCGGCTCGTGACCACAGCTGGTGTATCCCGGACGCAACGTCGAGCAATAATAAAGGTATTTACTAAAAACTTAGCCAGTAATACGTAGCCAGCTTTGTAATAAGTATTTTAAGTATCGCGTTAAAACTACAAAATGTGTAACAAACGTGAAAGTCTCAAACAATTATTAATTTAATGTTTCCATTTAGTACCTCAACAGTAGCTTGAAAATTATTGTCATGAGCCATCAATATTTCTGCCAGAGAATCTTCGGAGAGTTCAGGGAACAGACATTTCAGTTTATCTTTCGTCATAATTGCAGCTAGATCCTTAGGCTCATTGTTTCGCCATTGCTCAACATCTTTGTGGTACAGCGAAACCGCAAAATCCATATCCATTACTTCCTTGAAATCAGGTATTTGCGGTTCAATACCAGATTGAAGTAGTTCTGCTTCCTTACAAGTCAGTTCTCTGTATAAAACAGAACGAATTTGTATATGTACAGTTAGTGAGTTTATCAGCAGTTTTGAATATATGTGTGAAAAACAACATTAGTATGCTTAAAAAAATATTACTAAGCAGCTCTGAAGTTACAGTGGCAGAGAAGAGGGCAACTAAAATTCATGTCCTCTAGTCTACAAAGATTTCTATAAATACTAAGTATTTTAATATATAAAATAAAATAAAATTATACACAATTAATAAGACTATATTCAGTATTATGTAAGAACAGGTATTATTCATGTACAGTACAAAATTAATCTGTTCTTAAAGAAATTACCTTGCAAATTCCTCATCTTGTTTTACCATTGCATCTATTTCTCTCCTATTTTCTTCTAGTTGGTACATCAGTGATTCAATCCACAATGCATTCAGTTCATTTAGTATGGATACGGGTACGTTTATTCTAGTAGATATATTGTCATTGTACATCATGTCCTTCCATCCATAGTGCTCATGCATTTGGGACACTAAATCCTTACAGACATCAATACTGATTGTTTTCTCTACATCGGACACAGAAGAAATTGTTTCATCATCGCTGACATCATCGCTGATCAGCTGTGAGCTAGCTAAGTTTTCTTCCAACAAATCTGATTCCTCATTTTCTTCAATCACATCTGTATGTGCAGTTGGCTCATCTAATTCGCCACGCTTGATTTTTCTTATTTTCAGAGCATGCTCTGAGTAGTGGTCGTCCGAAATAACAATGTTCTGTTCTATTTGTTGTTTCAATTGTATTATTGCGTCTGTTTCAGGGGGTTCTCTTTTAATTTTTCTTTTTTCACGTACAGGTGAATGTGTTATTTCTGTAACAGTTTCATTTTTAATATCCTTGAATGTTGTTGTATTTTGATCAGGTATAATGTTGTATGCTGCTATGCACTCGCATTGGTTGTTACAATAACTTTCTTCATCATTATCAGACTCCTCTAAGTCAGTTTCTTTGTTTGTATAGTAGTCTTTTCCATTTATGTCACTAAGTACAATGTCTACTGCCCAATTTACATCTCCTTGACATTTATCAAAGACATCTCTCAGAACTGCTGTAGGTATATATTTAAACAGCTTTCTAAATTCACTGAAGTGTTTTTCTTCGTTTTTACACCTTGCTAGTGGCATCATTGTATCATTATTTGTAGACGTGCCCTTGTCTAGCATCCGAATTTCTGGAATTTTTTCACGTTTATCACTAACATAGAATTCATTTATGTCTCTTGGCATAGTAGTTATAATTTTTAATGGATTTTTGTAACTTGATAAATCAGTGTCACCTATTTCCATGCATGTACTACTGGACACTGTTTTTACAGGTTCACTTATTGACTGCTGCACTTTAGATGGACCTTGTTCATTCCAAGACGGCATAAATGTTGTCCAGTCTTGAACGCCACTAAAAGAGGACAATGTCTTATCAGTTGTTGCAACTTTTCCTGATTTAAAATTTCTTTGAGGCATTACTTCCTGTTTGCACAGATTCACTCCACTTGCTTCTTTGGAACTTAAGTTTGTGTCCCAGTTTTCACCATTATCCCATTCATTTTCAATTTTAGCTGCCTCATCTAAATGTTTCTGTATATCTACATATACAGCCACATTCTCTTTTGATTCAGTTGTCTCGGCTACTTCCATAATCATCTCACTTGAACCTTGGATAGATTGTGAGTTACTAGCACTTTGAAGGTATTTTTCTCTCTGTACATTTTCATTCTCAAGTGCATGAGCTTGTAATTCCCATTGTGATATTTTTATAATGGGAGTAAACAATGGTATTTTTCTACGAATTGTTGGTATTACATTAATGCAACTACTATATCCCAACATTTTAAGGAATTCAGCAGCAGTTGTACGTTGATATGTATTTATCTTTCTTTCTATTGAGTGCAAAGGAACATTATGTATATTTCTTCTCGCCAGTTGCTTCGCGTTCCATGCCCATGGTGTATTTGGTTCCAAAAATATTACCACATAGCTATTCTTAATTCCTTCCCTGATGTACTGCTCCATTTCCCACAGTTCAATATTTGTATTGTCTATGATCACTGGACTCACACCTCTACACATCGCCATGAATGAACGCTTCTGATTCCACTGATGTGCATAAGGAAGTGTAGATCTATCGAAGCAAAAGCGACCTCTTCTTAGAAAATAATCATCAGTGCTAAATATATGAGTATTCCAGAACTCAGGTACATGTGACTTGTAAACTTTGTCCACTACATCTCTTGATAGATAACTTTTACCGCTGCCTGGGGGACCCCTCATAAATATCAATGTACGTACGCCATCTTCATGGTACTTTAAGATTTGTTTTATTTCCTTTGGTTCTCCTTTAGAGCTTGAGGGTTTCGGGGTTGTGTGTTTAGGCAATGCTCCTGTTGTTGGGGTACCTGTATTCGATTGAATAACTTTGCTGTATACTATTGTATTTTGTTCACCTGTCACCTTGCTAATAGTATCAGGAATGTCCTGAGCTTTAGCATTGCTCTCAGATATTTTAATTTGTTCCATGGAAGTAAATAATTTAGAATCCCTTTCATGGGTTGCATTTTCTTTTACTGCTGAATCTTCACCACCTTCGCTGGTGACATTCATAATGATATTAGCAGCTTCCTCCACTGAAAAACAAAACTTAATTTAATGCTTGATTTTTTTGGACTTTCAACATTTTTAGGTGCTATAAAAAAACTGGTCTGGTAAAGAATAGATGTCATAGTTAAATAGATAACAAAAAGAAAAGTAAGTCATATTGTTCTAAAAGAAATGTTTTCAATTGGATGTAAATAATATGCATCACTATTATTATTCTTCAACATTACAGACAAACAAACAATGTACAACCATAAAAACAAGTATAAAAACAACTTAATCACTAAATTACCTACAAACCTAGACAGTCCCTTGAAAGTACTGACTGGTACAACATAAGTAATATAAGTGATACGTAGATTGGTAGGATGCAATGTATTGATTTTACGTTAATAGCATCGCGAACTATTCGTATGAGTGCACTGGCGCGCAATATTTGAAATAAGTTTCATGCATCTATCACTTCGACTACATTATTCCAATTTTATATGATTAGACAATGATTTAAGGTAAATTAATAACACTTACGATCTCCGTTACAACTAACAACAATAGAAGTAATAGCATCTCTGTTCAAAACTTCACCAAACATGCCTTCAAGCATTTCAACGATTGGATCATAACATTGGTCGTAATATGTTTCCTCTTCCATTTTCACTTCAAACCAATTTGAATCGAATAGAACTGTGATAATGGTTGTCTTAATTTTTTAACGAAATAAAAGAAATACGTGACTTTATTTTTTACTATATAACTCATGTTTTTACTACAACTGACAAGCTAAACTTTTGAGTTGTCAAGTTAAAGTCAAAAAGTAATAAAAAAATCTAACTCTATAAACGTGAACGAAGGTATGCACAGACCCACGAATATTAGCTACCAAAAATTTTTTTATTAAACATTGACTACAAAAATACTTAAAATCAATTTGCTTAAAGCTTATTTAAAAATATGTTAGTAGAGATACAAATTATTATTTATTCCTGATTATAGTTTCTATGGTAGGTAAAGGAATATGTTTTACCAATTGAAATTCCAACATTATGATGCTGAGCAGAACTTGTTGCTAATTTTTCTATACATATATCTTCCAATAGGACTCACAATATGTGATAATAACCCAATTAATTATTAATATCATGCAATGTTTTGTTGCTTTATTAGACAATATATAACTTATGATAACATATTATACATTTTAAATATGTTTCAAAAAAAGGTTTTAATGATCTTAGAAATTAAAATTTCTTATTTTAGTATGTTAGACACAATAAGCTTATCAAAATTATTTTTTGATTATTTTTTTATCAAATGACATTTTCATGATATTTTTTATAACGTCTAGTATCTAATAACAAGAACTAGTAAATAAAAAAAATGGAACAAAATCCAAAGCTTCTTCCCTACAGCGCCAAACATTCAGTAAATAATTAATTTATTATGAATAGTTTCAATTTTTAAATTTGTTTCAGATGGTTAGCAATCATGTTATGTGATGAGAAAATATACAAGAGAGGAAAGAACAGTAACCGAAAGGAAAAGAATAGATAATAGACCTACGAAAACTTATTGCTTGAAATGTAGAGCGGGCGAGCTCAACAAACAATATGAAACTTAAACAAATATAAAATTATTATAACATTTGTTATATATTATATATAGGTATAAATCAAACTGCTTTATAACTTTTATTTATTATATAACATCATAAACATAATTAGTATATACCCTACATACCTAATATGAAAGGCATAACAGTAATAAAAAAAATAAAAAAAACGTCGAGTTCAATTGTGTCCTAATTTCGGGAATGACTTATCGTTAGTGTGGCGGGATGTGTGTCTGAATACGTAGTGTTACCATATACTTTGTGCCGGCATGGCCCCGTATCTCAAGGGAAAAAAAGATGGCCAACTAAAGACGTATACTTTATAAAACAACAACGACAAAGAAACTACTAACGACGAGGCGGCATGGCCATTCGAACTTAGCCTGTCCGTAAGGATGAATCTTACTACAATAGTAGTTCTCTTTGTGAGTAGCACTTTAATCTAGACGTTGACACATACTATGTGGATTGTGGTTGATACCTGACAGAAAAGAGAATGTAACTAGTTTAAGAGTCGTAACTCCATACAAGTCCATCACTTTACAAAAAACTTAAAGAAAAAAATGACAGTTGCGGCAACGTGACGAAAAAGCTATTCACATCGACCTATATTTCTAGACGCGTCTCTAGGGGAACGTCTATTGCTCGAATCTACGTTTTTAGATCCTTTGATTTTTAGGACTTTTTACGACACACTTCTTACGCACTTGGAAACGCATGCTGTCTCTCTCTTGCCGAAAGGTGAGGGAGTGATAGTGCCGTCCCGCTTGCGCCCCAGCCCTCTCGTCCTTGTTCAGAACGCGGTACGGAATTGGGGCGAAGCCAAAGCACTTTTTGTATGCATTGTATCTGTGGGTATATATTCATATTCAAAGGGAACACTCAAGGAGACCAGACCTCGACAGGGTCCTGCGACCTGCGCGACATACGCCCCGACCTTTGTGAAGAAGGGTACGGGTAGTGGACAGCGGGTCTGACGGAGGACCATTCTACCATCAAAGAAAAATGTCACGTAAGTCGGATAAAATCATAAGACGTTCTATTAATAGGGGTATTCCCCACGCCAGAGGCGATGGAGGTTTTCAAGGAGGAGCTAGAACGATTAGGCCCCCAGAAGCGCGCGGCGTCCCCTTCAGAGGAGAGACCCGACAAGGTGGTGGTGCTGGCCGGCTCATCGCCGTCGCAATCCCCGTCTCGACAACACCCGCCAACACCTCTGTCCACCCAGAGCACCTGCTCGACAACGCCGCCGGCCTCGACCTCTCGACGCCAGGCCAGTCGAGAGGAGCATTCCATTTCTCGCACAGACGCCGGAAGAAAACGAGAGAACTTTATATCAAATGCCAAAGGTAAATAAACAATAACAAAACTTACGCTATTGGCTTTCGCATCGTCCTAATTATTCTTAATTGTAAACTCAAGTTAATGTAAATACTTGTCGGTGTTTCGGGGTCAGCAACACGCCTGGCATCCTGTAATTAACCAACTGACCAAGGGAATGTCATTCACTAGTCTTGCCTTTCTTTTTGCCGGTCGGCCATTTGTATGAAGTTTGTATGTTATTTGGAGTAATAGGAAAAAAATTAGATGTTGACTATAGTTAGCTATAGCTAACTTCAGGGTGTCGGTTTTTCGTGAGGGCGTGCGCGCGCAATGTTACCGATCTCATCCTTTTTTCCTGACGCGTGTGATAAGTATAATTTCAAAAACCCTTCCTTGGGCTTACGAATATACGTCGATATAGTGCCAACTGCCGTGTATTCATATGTAAGCGAAGCCACACGTTTGCATATCGTACTTTTTTACACTGTGCTTAAGTTTTAGCATTAACCCTTAATTTGGTAGAGGTTCAATGTGTTATATATATGTAAATTTATAAGTTTATGTATATTTATAAGTTTAGGGTAGTAAGGAATCCAGAAAAAATAAAAAAAAATGTTGCGACCCTCAGGTTTCCAGGAAACCAATGTTCATCAGAGTGAACATTGCCAAATCTGTCGAGAAATACCACTTTGTTGTAATGTTTACTGTGGTGAGCATAATCAAATTAGGGTACACATTCAAACAGGTGGTGCGGTTTAGTAAATATTTTTATTTATATAAAAAACAAAACAAAGACATAACAAAATATCTTTTATAACATAATAGAGCCTCTTCTAGCATTTCACAAAAAACTTAGTATTATTTTGTATGAAAATTGAGAAAACAATTACGAGATTTTTTTCCGGTAACAAAACAGAGTCTTATATTACATTTCATGCAGTACACAGTAGTATTTTTTAGGCAATATTTGCACCTCCCCATGTCTTCTTTTGTATTAGGAAAGTGGCAAATATTGTCGAAACGTATGTGCCTAATGGGCCTGGGTAACTTAGGGTTCTTTATTGTTGAATTTTCAACGATAGAGTGAGAACGTACAGACCGGTTATAAGCAATCATCATCTCATCTATACTAAATTTGTTTTCATTTTCTTGCAGCAAACAGTTTTTTCTTATTTTTTCTGCTATTGGTCTTACTTTGTAATATCTATCAGTATCTTCTAAGCTATTATCAGCAAAGTGTAGAAATCTACGAATCTGTTGATAGCGTTTTAAACTCATTAGATCTGCTATCGGAGCATACCGGAATCTACTGCTCCAATAGTCTAGGTAACTAGGCATTGAGACAATACCCGTAAGTATATTGATAACTATAAAATCACGCATTTCGTCTTCTGTCACTTGAATAGATTTGCCAGTTTTTTGAACAGAGTATAGATTTGACTGTACGGTAATATCGGTCACAACGTCTGAAGAAAAAAATAAATTAAAATATTCTAGGGAATCTGCAGTGGGCAGGAAAGAGACATTCATTATATTATGGTCTTGGTTTTCTTCAATTGTAACTTGGTGACGGAAGGTGACGCTTTTTTTCCATTTATACGTTAAGTCAAATTTCGGAACTTTCTTTCGTCTTTTAGCCAGCACTGGAGTAATGTGCCTTTGGGCTCGAGTTTTCCTGGTAGCACTTTCAGGATAGAAGATAGGAAGGTATGTTCTCGTAGTTCGGTTCTCTAGTCGGTGTAGCTGGGCAATATTGACGTAGAACTGGAGTCAATTGCAATGATGTTTCTGTAAAATCAAATTCAGGTGGATCGTCCCCAGTGTCATGATCTTCAGCATCAGGTTCAGGACTGCTTAAAATATGCATTCGCTGTAAAGATGAATCTAAAGATGGTGCTGATGATGAAGCTAAACTTGAAGTATGCAGATCTGCCAATTCATTGTCCATGTCGGACCTATCACTGGTATCTGAGGGAGCATGCTGTATAGGCACAAGCGCCAATATTTTTGCCGTGCGTCCATGCAAAGTATGCTGTTGGCAACAGAAAATACCGAAAAAAAAATAAAACCCATAACTTCAAAATGTTAAAAAAAAGACAACTATTTTGGATAAATTTATCATTAGGTATTTGGCATCGTTCACCGTGATGAACATAACAAATTGTAGGTACTTCATAGATTATTTGGCAATGTTCATCACAATAAACATAAGCTTTTGGCGGTCATAAAACTTGAGGATTCACACAAAGGCACATAATTCACACACCAAAATATAACAAATAGTCTAGATAAGTTAGTGAAAGCATTAAAATACTTGAAACAATAGAAAATCAAGTAAAATCTTTATATTTACCTTGCGGAACATAGACGACCCGCGAGGCGCCGACATTTTGCTTTGACAATGACAAGTAAAAGTGTTGCCAGGTGCGTAGACTATTTTTTTACTATTAAAAAATATTATATACGGTATGATAATATTACAAAAAATACGAATTTGGTGTAAAAATATAACGAAATCATTTTTTTTCTCATATGTTTCTCACAGTGAACAAAATCAAATTAAGGGTTAACATCAGTTACTATATCATAAAATCCGTTTAACTTAATTGATAAGGATAAATAAAAAAATATTATATTATGTAAAATATTTTTATTAAAATTACATGTTTTATTTATTTAATACGACCTTAAATTATCCAATTTATATACAAAATGTTCAGTGAAATTTAATCTACCTGCATATCAAAGTGATTGGTACTAGGTGGGTATAATACTGGAAGTAGGTTATTTTTATATTTATAGAAGCGACGACGATGTCGTCTCAAAAACTCGTACACACGTCAAACTGGAAAAGAGTCATTTAGATATCATTAAATTGTAGTTATTTACAATAAAAATTGACACTCTTCCTTTGGAGTGTTACTGTCACCCCCCTCTTAGAATATAAAAAAAATTAAAGCCATTTTACACTAGTGTTACACACTGTATACATAAATTAATCAAATTAATGTTATAAATACGAATATTTGCAATCATGGATGTATTTTTTTTTTTATGTAATCACAATTATGATACAGTTTTCTCCACCGCTAGGATACGCCGTGTTTATTTACATTAGAACACCAGAATCTCTGGTATCTCCACGGTCATGCTGATCCAATTCTCGTGAATGCAGGTCGCCACTACCTCTTGTAAAAATAGGATATAGCAAGTTTTCAAAAAATAAATTTAATAAGATAACATTAAAATAACATAAATACATCAAGAATTACCGGCAAACATTTTTCTTAAGAAATGGAACATTATAATAAAAATAATTTAGATATATTACGATTCTATCCAAGGATAATTCGTGTGGCCAATTTCAACAGAGGCGGGGTGCTTCCTTCTGCGTGGGACCCAGTTATAAACAATCAAAACAAAACCAAATGTAACAGCTGCAAGGTACAATAAGCACTTTTTGCGTTGGTCGGAACAACTAAATAATTATAAGAAATCATCGAGTATTCTTAATAACTTGTGACACGAGGATATCTGTTGTCTCAGTCCGTTACCAAGGTAATTGTAACGCTTCCGAAACGTCAGGCTTGTTAATGCGATAATGTAGGTTACAGTAGTTTCATGATAAATAATATTCGCGCAAATTTCATTTAAGCAATAATAGTAATGTTAGAAACAGAAAATAGTAAGTTTGAAGATACGTAACAGATTACTTAGGAGTACCAGCGCTGTTCACAAGTTAATTACCCACGACGCCATCTATTGGAAACTAACAGTTATTCGTACAAAAACGTTTTCTATGACAAATTTCCTTACAAATAATTGTAATTTTAACATTTATAGCAGACTTGAAAACAGCAGCAAGTCAATATTCTTCGAGACTACTCACTGACTTAAATTTTGACATGAGACAAATTTTCACATAGTGCTTAAATGTAAATAACTTGAAAGAATAAGAGCAAGGATTTGGGCAAATTACAGTAAAACAGATAAGAAAGAACAGGTTTTAAAAATATTATTATGGAAGCAATAATATCGTAACGTAATTTCATTGAAATACAAATGTATATACGATAATAGGCACTCGGCTGCAGATGATTCTAGAAGCGCGCCTGATAATCGCTGAACTGTAGAAAAATTCTAAAAGGGCGCCAGATTGCCGATTGTAGAAGTTCTTAAGCGCGTCTTCACC
>JAFELO010001534.1:0-10763 GCA_017140195.1 Eumaeus atala
GATCAAAAATATCAAGGAATCCAAAATATTATATTGACGAACCATTCGTACCAGAGGGTTATAATAAGATATATTATTTTTGTAAATCTGCAGTACAATAGATTTGTGCTTTGTAGCCTGCGAGTACTAAACTTTACGTTAAAGGAGAGTTGGAAAAGAAGGTGTGGGGAATCAATTGACTAATGAACAATTCTACATGAGTATAATAAATCAAAATTTTTGCGACGTGACTCCAATGATTGTACGTTGAAATACGCAAGCCTTTCTTCATAGTTTAAATTACATTCTTCTCAATTGAAACGAGAGCAAACCATTCTCAAGCATTTTTTCTGTATGCGTTCCAGAGCATTTATATGGGTATTGTAGTACGGAGACCATACCGGGAGTATGGCACTCCAATATACTACGCACTAGGGAATAAAATACATATAATGTGCTGCTCGGTCTTTGGATTTTTTAGTAGACCTAGAAACAAATCCTAAGAGTCAGCATGGTATGGATATGATGTATTAATAATGCGGTCTGAAGGATAGTTTATCGTTAAATATGATGCCAAGATCTTTTGCAGTGTGGGATCGATTCAGTGTTTGTCCGGATATGTTGTAAGTGTAAATAACTTTGAGACGCATATTAGTAAAAGAAATGACGAAATACTTATTGACATTTAAATACATTAAAAATTGTGATGACACCACCTGGAGAAAGTATCTAGATCTCTTTAAAGGTTGACACAGTCGCTAGAACTTGAGATAGTGAGAAGAACTCGAGTAGATAGAACACTTTTAAATCGTCTGCATAAACAAACGATTACTGGAGACTTTTTTGTATTAAATCATTAATAAATATAATGAAGAATAACGACCCTAAGTGGGATCCCTGAGGCACTCCTGATGTTGTTATAATAGGAGTAGATAAGAAACCTTTTAATGCCACCTACTGATTTCTGTTTCCAAGGTGTGAGCTGATCCACATAATCAATCAATCACTGACCTTGTCCAAGGCCTTCGAAAAGTTAGTGTAGTTGGAGTCGACTTGGTCACCGGTTGGAAACGTTTGACATAGATTATTTTTGTACTCCAATAAATTACTGATGGTATATCGATTCTTAACAAAGCCATGTTGCTTAACGTATAAGATTGACCAGACGTGTCTGTAGAGAAAATCATATACTAGGGACTAGAATATTTTTGGAAAGCAAGATAAAATGCTAATTGTTCTACGATTTTCACAGCGAGACCTATCCCCACTTTTGTAAATAGAGACAATGTGTGCAGTTTTCCATCGTGTAGAGACAGTCCCACTTCTTAGTGATTTATTAAACATCGGTGGGATACCGTCTGGGCCGACGCCTTTCTTTCCTTCTAGTTGTTTTATTTTACATTTTATGTTTAATTTAATCACATCAATGTTACTGATAGAATTAAGGATATTGCTTAAAAAAATATTTGTTCATTTGATGATGTTAATTGGAAGCGGCTCGTAAATTAAATGTTAATTAACGAATTGTTGAACTAAAATATCATGTGGATCAAGTTCGTGGCAATGTTTTAGGAGGGTGAAGGGAACATTTCCTTATCCTTGCTCGTATCTCATTATCATTAGTTCCGTGGAGTAAAAAGGCTAGTGCTATTTGCTTAACAATTGCAACCTAATATTAATTAATTTTTTTACTAATTGAACATTACAATAATTAGCCATAAATATATAATAGAAACAAAGCTCCCCTACCCCCTTTTCCCACTTTTCCCTTTTTCTGTAGACTGCAGCATTTCTAACTGTTATATACGATTATGCAATGCAACAAGACTACTTTTTACTGGAGCTTCCTTTAAATATGTTTTAGTATATTTACATTCGTAACTTTGAAGAATCGGACCTGCATGTACCACTAAATAAAACAGTGAAAGTAGCGTTTCTGTACATTTCATATATTTCCTTAAAATTTGATTTAGAGCTATGTTAAAATAGAACACAACTCAATGACTTTTTAGATTTTTGTCTGTAGGTCTGTGTATATGTATACGCTAATCTCTGATACTACTGAACGGATTTTATTTCGTTTCGTGGCTATCGATCCCGGGCACCATGAATGCTACAATATGTTTTATAGCTCTACCATGTGGAACCAAAAGAGCCCGAAGAAACTGTAATAGATGCGGAAAAGTCGTTTTAAGAAATCATATTGAGCTTCATGGGTATTTTCTGTTGACGTAGTATTCAGGTTTGGTATCCATCGGTTAACTATTTCACAAAGTGCACGTGGGCAAAGTCGCGGGCACCAGCTAGTATTACAATACCTCCAATCTAAAAATGATATGAAAATGATTTTACGATATACAAAATTTTTGTTTTGTTTATCGTAAAAGTAATTAGCCAAACTCCTCCGTAACGACTGGACCTATTTTTAGATTCTCTGGGAATGTTCAGTAAAAGTGCGTACTTTTACTAAACATTCGTAAGTCGTAAAGTATATATTGACTTTGAAGCACACTTCCGCGGTCTGTAAGTTCATTCACATTTCATAGCATTTTTAGCTTTTCTTTTTGGATCAACTAACTATGGTTACAAATTAGTATGGAAATAATTATTGACACTGCCCTAACTTCGCCTCATTGTGTCCAACTTTCACTTCTGCTCACTAGAACAATGAGTGTATAGTCATTCATTGCAAGCCTTACACATCTCGAATGTAACACCGCCTTTATGTAAAATTACGACCAATGTTAAAGTGCGGCACATATTTTTTTCTGATAATCTTTCAGGCAAAGTTACGTACTTTTACCATTACTTTGCCTACAATTTTAGTAGTTGCAGATCTGCAATCTAACAACAGGATTGGCATTACGAACCTTAACAATCATTTTAAGCGTCACTAATAAAAAACGTCAAGTTTCGTGCAAAGTTGCTTCAGTTTACGGTAACGTCATATATGTATTTAGTGATGGAATGTACTTTCACGTCGGATAGTCGATATACTTTTATAACACAGTACATATATTGTGCATAGTTACTGTTAAAAAATGTTAGTATGTAATTATGTAAATGAAACAACAGGATATACAATTATTGTGTAAGATATTATATGTTATGTTTTTAAGAATATTAATGAGAACTAGATTTGTGATATGAGTATTACTAGCAATAAAAATTAATTACGACAGAACCTCATGCTTAGCTATGTATTTTTTTATAGAATATTTTTTATAGAATATAAAAGAGGCAGCTATAACATCGCGCGTTTCATGTGGTCAGTATTACGGTACCCAGGGAGGGGAAAGGCAAAGGAGCAATCGGAGCTTTTTACGACTACCGACGCCCATGAACATCCATATAATTACTATACCCATGCGTCGCCCTCCCTTTCCCCCGCCCTAATGGGCCACCAGCTACTCGCAAACCGCACGAAACGCGTCATTGAAGATGTCAATTTACGGCGGTATTATGTAACGACACCGCTGCTCGTGCGGTTCTGACAAATGTCAACGTCATACAGGCAACTGTCACCCGCACCACGCTACAGCGTACGGAGCAGTTAGTAGCCGCGTCTAAAGTCCGATGTTTCGTTCCTTTTTAAATTATTTAAGTTTCTGTAAAATAAAAATTATACACTTTGATAGCCTACTTGATATGTTTAATAAGTAAGAAAAAACAACCTCACGAATTTGCTTCCAAGACCTGTCCTTTGTGTTTCTTTACTTTTTACAATGTACCTTAGACACATCGTACTTGAAAATCCATCAAATCGTTCAAGCTATAGGAAGGAACATAGAAATCTACATACATACAAATGCACAATAGATTCGGCTAATCTTGGTTAGATTACCTAAATCTATTTTAATTTACATTTTGTTTGCAAAGAGGCTGCAAATGTCCTATACATGACTAAACAATAAAAAAGTTAAAGACTTGCTCAAAATTTTTCTCAACCGTAAAGAACATTTTTCGGCGACTTTTGCGTTCCGCTTCAGTAGTTGTTTCGATTTTACCACCCTATTCATATTTAATTTATCCGTTAAGGAGTGACCGGTGGGTCTCTTATAGGCTGCAAGTCCTAAGTCATCTCTTAAGTTACGCGACTTGCTATCTTCATATCCAGAGATTCTACTTCAGGTCAGGATTCCGGCCATCTTTTTCGTACGACCACTAAGCGGGCGGCCAGATCTTTCTATGTCACATACAGAGGAAGTCTCATCACATATATTAATAGACCGGTACACTAAATTTCTCCACTTTAATATTGCAAAATATTGTACAATATATTGGCGTCAAAGTAAGACAATACAAATAATCGTATAAAAATGACAGATTCTCAATTCAAAAGATTTTATATTGTCAATTATTGTTTATGGCCAGACTATACTCATTACAATCTGGAACAACATTTTTTTAGAAAAGAAGGAATGGTTCCATTTGGATATATTTTACGTATGTAAACCTTCGGGGCACGGCTAGTTTATCCATGACGACGCTGTGGGAGCACAAAGTTATAAAATTGTTCACCGATTAAGCCGCCATCATAAGTTTTTCCTGCAATTTTCACACAAGAAAGCCTTCTAGCAGCCGGGGAAAAGTTTTCTCACATTTCATTTTAGCCTCTAGAGTTATGCTATTAAAGCTGTTGTTGATATTGTTATATTAGGTCCTTACATATGAAATTGATGTTTTTCGTACTGGCCAGTTTAATCACGTACTTTTCCTCTATGGTAAGGAATTCTAAATTAAAATGTGTACAGCTATTTACTCATGTATTTGTGCTTCGAATGAATATGCTATGAACACCAAATATCACATTATATATACTCAACATACAAGAGTAATGAGACGATGGAAAAGGTGTATAAAGAAACAGATACTTTTCATGTTTCAGCTTTGGACTCAGCGCTCTCTATGAAGCAGTACACATGAGCTTCTGAAGGCGACGTTGTGTCAACCTCGCGCACATAATAACACAACCACAAGTATACACGGCTGTTCAGAAGTACAGTTTCTGTAGTAAAACGAATATAAAGAACATCTTATTTAGTGGTTACGCCCCGAAGATTCACCCGCGTCAATTCGTAATCCGTACCAAGCGCGACTGCATACCCATATATCACTTTATCGGCTGGATATATAGCCAAACAAACCTCATGGACGCGCCTACCTGGTCCTGTCAGATTAATGTCGTTAATGTATTTAGGTAGGTCCTCTTTATTGCAAGTTCAGAGATTAACTTTGACAGACGACAGATTATCAATAAATCTTAACAAGCAGGTGAGCCACAAAAGCATGGATTAAACTAATTATATATGACAAGGTAGAGAGCTTACGGGTAGAACACAAGGTCTAGTTAAAATTATGTGTCACGGGAACACAGGCTTTATTCTACTCTATTCCTACTCTATACTGTATCAAAATATGTAATGTCCATCTCAGCAGCTAAACCCCAAATACTTTTGAAAAAAGAACTATTTATAAAAGGTTTTCGTTATTGTTCATTAAATTCCTTCAAAACTTATTGTAACAGTTATAAAAGATCGTGAGTCGCTAAACCAAAGAGTAAACCGCATCTGGAATTAATAATTTAATTAATTCATGACAGCGCTTATTTCCGTTTTGCATGATGCGCTGATCGTCCACCCGTGGCGATGGTTGCTGTAGAGCTTCTGAAACTTCGGGCTATATAAATAATTTAATAAACCGCGATAAAATCCGTAAAGGTAGTTTTATTGTTATAACATCGTTGAAGTATAGTCTTTAGAGACTAAATTTCTCTAAAAACTAAATTTCATCATGTCTGTACAAATTAAATAACACATAATCCCTCGAGCTTCAACTATTAAATACAGGATATACTCATATTACTTACCCCACTTACCCTATTTAGTGTTGCGCCGTACGGTAGTAAATAGGGCAGTGCAAAAAGAAGTCTTTTTCTTTTTTTTTTCTTAGGACCTATTACTGTTGGCAGCGCTGTTGCCCTCGCCCTTACAGACAGAGGAGTGAAGATAACGCAACGCTCTAATTTACATATGTTTTGCGCATAAGCCTATTTATATTGTGTAGTCAGCGCATTAAGCAACAAAAATAACAAATCCGTCGAACACGGTTTTCTTCCCACATTCGTTTGTTCAGTTTAGTAAATACTTAGCAGCTTGTCTGTGAGTTGCTGTTTCATCTTAGCAGTTGTCTGTAGTATTGTTCGTAGTACGTACGTGTACTAGACTTCACCAAAATAATAAATTGATAAATCTACGTTCCATGTTAGACGTAGGAAAGGAAGTTGAATGAACCCTCGAGGGTTTGCGTTACATCACACACTTGTACAAGTACGGGGAGTATAAACAAAAGGGTGCACAAATGTTTGTGTCCGTTGTGTTTGAGTACTGGCGGATTTTGTTGCTCTATCTTATTAGCTTCTGCTTATGTGATCAAGATTTACAAACACCAGAATATTTTATAAAAATTCATAAAAGCTCCTCAATAGCCACCGGAGAAATAACTGCAACGGTGTCGCTTTTCGTGTGGTTTGTGAGTATCTGGTGGCCCATTCGAGGAGAAGACGAGGAACACGTATACAATAACAAATATGTGGATATCTACGGGCGTGGGAAGTCATAGAAACACTCCAACTGCACTTTTGCACCCTTACACTATAAATTAAGATTTATGTGAATTAATGTAACAACGCAAACGGTATAGGACTGAGAATAACATTTAAGTTTAAGATCTTGAATGGCTAAAGACATTCCAGAGTGTATCAGTCATTTTGTTCTTTAAGATAATTGAACGGTTAAGACTATAATTTGAATCGCTGATAATTGAAAGCAAGCTAACATATAAACGCCTTCATTAATATTCCATTATTAATGTTAGAGATAGATAATCACTATTAATAAAGTAGCTATTCATTATTTCTGGTCAAAGATTTGATAGCATTAAAACTTATAGATGTCTTCTTGTTATCTCTGCCCAGCTCTACAAGATGTTTCATCTATGCAGGAGGTAAAATTTTCCATTCCGTTTAAAATTCGACTTGGAACATGCGATACGAGGTTAGAGTGACATCAGACAGAGTAACAATGTTGTACGTGCTCTCCGAGCCTGGTTACACTTTTTTTATTGTATAGTGAGATAAACGAGCAATCAGAGCCTTTCTACGACTACTGATACCCATTAACGTCATAAGTATTAAGCATAAATACTAGGCCAACACGTTGCCCTCCTTTTCACCTGCCCCCCAATGGGCCTTCGGTTAATCATAAACCGCACGAAACGCGACACCGTATCAAATCGTTCAAGCTATAGGAAGGAACATAAATATCTACATACATACAAATGCACAACAGATTCGGCTAATCTTAGTTAGATTACCTAAATCTATTTTAATTTACATTTTGTTTGCAAAGAGGCTGCAAATGTCCTATACATGACTAAACAATAAAAAATATAAAGTTTTCTCAACCGTAAAGAACATTTTTCGGCGACTTGTGCGTTCCGCTTCAGTAGTTGTTTCGATTTTACCACCCTATTCATATTTAATTTATCCGTTAAGGAGTGACCGGTGCGTCTCTTATAGGCTGCAAGTCCTAAGTCATCTCTTAAGTTACGCGACTTGCTATCTTCATATCCAGAGATTCTACTTCAGGTCAGGATTCCGGCCATCTTTTTCGTACGACCACTAAGCGGGCGGCCAGATCTTTCTATGTCACATACAGAGGAAGTCTCATCACATATATTAATAGACCGGTACACTACATTTCTCCACTTTAATATTGCAAAATATTGTACAATATATTGGCGTCAAAGTAAGAAAATACAAACAATCGTATAAAAATTACAGATTCTAAATTCAAAAGATTTTATATTGTCAATTATTGTTTATGGCCAGACTATACTCATTACAATCTGGAACAACATTTTTTTTAGAAAAGAAGGAATGGTTCCATTTGGATTCTTGTTATCTCTGCCCAGCTCTACAAGACGTTTCATCTATGTAGGAGGTAAAATTGTCCATTCCGATTAAAATTCGACTTGGAACATGGGATACGAGGTTAGAGTGACATCAGACAGAGTAACAATGTTGTACGTGCTCTCCGAGCCTGGTTACTCTTTTTTTATAGTATAGTGGGACAAACGAGCAATCAGAGCCTTTCTACGACTACTGATACCCATTAACGTCATAAGTACTAAGCATAAATACTAGGCCAACACGTTGCCCTCCTTTTCACCTGCCCCCCAATGGGCCTTCGGTTAATCATAAACCGCACGAAACGCGACACCGTAGATGTCACTTTACGGCGGTATCAAGTGAACGAGAGGAGGTACCTCTCGTTCACTTCCCCGTTCGTGCCGGCCCAATTTCTCTGCAATACAGCATAGCACTACCACTTACTAGTGCATCGTGACATCATCATTGGCTTGTCTTTCCTCTCTGTCGCACATCAGCATTAGGAATATCGTCCAAGCCGACTTTCGGTATATTACCGACGCCCATGAACATCCAAGTAATTAATATGCCGATTACTCACGATTGTGGACGAGGCAGTCATATAATAATTATATTAACGCATATTATTATTTACAGATTCCTCGACAGAGGAGCTAGCGAATACAAGAAGTGGCCAAGAGGTACAGTTGAGGATTGTCGGTAGTGACTCATTGAGAATATTGAAATAGTCAAACTGTACTTTGTGACTTTTCTACGTGATATTTTGAGTTGTGATTAACATTCGGCGACAAGTGTGCGATAAAGAGCAATATGTATACAAAAGTGCGCGTGCACTGGTGGCAGAGGTGGGATGAGATGTCACATGGTGTACGCAGATTTACTACTGAGGAGCTGACTTTTGTATACAACTGGTTATATAATGTGTTGGTATAATTACGAGAGATTTTTGTTTTGGTTTTGCGTGTCATTTAAATTTTATAATACAAAGTTTTATAATTTAAATGACGACCATAATGTCAAATTTAAAAATCGTAAATTTCATCTCATCAAAATTTTGTTTGTCTCAAAGTAATGTTTAAGTTGAAATATATTTTTTTTTCAGAACCCGAACTAAAACTTGTGATTCATTTTTCATATTATAGTAAACTAGCACAATGCACAAAAATTTAATTTGTATTGGATTTGATTATTATTTTTAACAGTACCTTAAAAATCATATTTAAAGATAATGTTTATATATTAACAACAATTTTTATGACATAATAAAATTATTTTTTGTTTTCAACTAAATGTTTCAAAAGTTTAATTCACAGTGTCAAGTTTATTTGTAGAACATTTGGCCGCTCCCTGGTGAGAAGGAGAGTCAGTGCAAGGGCTCTAGTGATTAGGACCCACATCGCCTGACTGTCGTTACCCCGCGATGACACTGAATATCTTATAATAATAATAATAATAATAATATCCGTGGACTTGTTACACCACGCTTGTCTAGTCCTTGTGTAGTGCCTGAAGGACTGCAACGCAATGCATGTATTAGACAGCGGATATATTTAAGATCTTTACTATATAAATACCTATAATACATATACAAACATCCATGATCAGGGCGGGATTCAAACCCGCAAGCCCGGCGTAACACGCGGACTAACTGAAGATTTCAATCTGCAAACTGGCAATTCATAGTGAATTGTTATTTAACATTGACACAGTTATTTAGTGTTGGTTTTATGAAGCACAGCCCTCTGAGGTAATGAGGTGTAGGGTACGTACGGAGTCAGTTTTAATTAATACTTTAAAGTTGCGTGTCACTGTAGCGCAGTCGGCTTGATTAAAACTTTGTCTTTAGTTGTATGTGCGTGTGTGATTGAGTGTGTATGTATGTGTGTATATGAAAGAGTGTGAACTTGTCACTATGATCTATCACCTCGTGGGACTGCTGCACTTTCCGACGCTAACGTTCTATCTACCTAATATATTATACATAACATAAGTTTAACAGACCTTTTATTAAACACAAACTAGGCCAATGAAATAATGTGTGTTATTCCTTCACGTAAACAATACTGTACGCACGTGGACAGGGATACACATTATAATCTGGAAAATCGAGAAAGCGTTTTTATCCAGAAATAATTAGCGGCACCCGCCTGTAACTTGATTTTATCCAGAAATAAGTAGCGGCACCCGCCTGTAACTTGATTTTATCCAGAAATAATTAGCGGCACCCGCCTGTAACTTGATTTTATCCAGAAATAATTAGCGGCACCCGCCTGTAACTTGATTTATCAAATGGCAAACAAAAGTTTTGATTAGTTCCGAAAGTCGTCTCTTGATTAATGAAGCCGCCATATTTTGAAATAGGTTTTTAAAATCCGATTCTTGTTGTTTGACAATTATACAATTATCAATTTTACGCATCGTCCGTTTCAAACTTATGGTGTAGTTAATGTTATATAACTGACGATGTTAGTTAAATTACATAAAATTGGGAACATAGGTGTTTGCAACTGTTCGTCCTGATTTGTTTAAATGTGTAAGCCCGTATGAAGTCTCGTACCCCTCGTGTGACACGCTCGACTCTCTCACACCCGCACAAGTCAGCTATTTGGTGCAGTACATCCACGTGCTTTACGTCACGAAGGGTTCACATTAATTCATTGTACACAGACGTTATGTAACTCACAGGATGTTCAGTGTCGGACGGCGTGCAGTTGTCGGTGTCGCGCATTGGCACACACTGAGGGTAGAACAATATTCTGTTCATGTGAAGTGTGTTGCTGTTTCAAAACCGGCGTACGCTATTAGTAATAATTGAAAATATCACGCTGCACAA
>JAFELO010001535.1:0-15113 GCA_017140195.1 Eumaeus atala
TTCAGCTTCGAAATCCGTAAATAGATTTTCGCTTATTAGTATACAGCGTATGTGTATTTACAATTATTAGTATAATATTTCTACTCTTTTTTGTAAAGTTAGTTGTTACAGTACGTAACTCACTCGTTAATATATCTCTGATCCATTCCCGGAATGACCGCATGATACACGACAGCATAGCTAATGCCGGTATGTAATTGTGGGGTACCTCATCGGCCTTGCCGGGCACATTTAGTTGTAAGACGTTGCACTGGAATTTTAACCCTAAGCTTTACATTTGTAAACTGTTGGCGTCTGTTAGGTGACAGTCTCTTATGTGGTCCAGATGCCAAACATCATCATCATCATTATCAGCCCCTATCGGTCTACAGCTGGACACAGGCCTCTTTCAATGAACATCAGGACGACCGAACTCGTGCTAATATAATCCTACAGATGCCAAACACATTATTTTGTTATTCAGTACCGCGCTGTAAGACGCAGCGTGAGGGCGCGCGTGTCGCTCCTGCTCATGTGACGTATCGTAGTGTATGCACATTATTGTACCTATAGCGGTGATCTGAAGTATGCACGCACTGTCCCTGGCATGACCTAGCTCGACACGCACGCACGCCGCACTGAGGAACATAACAGCGTCCATGTAGTATACAGAGCCATCGCTATTTATGTAGTACTTTTTATGAAATGCTGTAACGCTGAGAGCCGCTGGCGCGCTGTACAATGTAAACTAAAGCTGACACTGAGCTTTGAGTTGTTTGAGCTGACTGTGCCTTAAGAGTTAAAGAGCAGTTTATTGGCAAATGATCTGTAGCAGGCTTACAATAAAAACCATTGCTTTAGAATAGATAACCTTTCGCTCACATATCATCACCGAGAATTGATAAATATACTGCCGGGTTTCGTGCTATTGAGTTTCCCATGCCCCATTGGAAGAGAGTAAGGGAGATGGATACATAAGCACTGCAATTATGCTGATGTTTGTGATTAATGGTTGTAGCCAGGAGACGTCGACAGTACATTGTATCTTTAGCTCATAGATCAAGGGCGACCAACTTGATAAGAGCTAATGTCGACATCCTTTCCTAGTTCTTTACAATGGGCCATACTACACAAACAGAACGAATTAAACCGATTAGTTATATAACTTATTGCATTAAACATTGTCTCAATTATTGAAGTATGGCACACTGAATTAATCGTTCATCTTCTCATTTAAATTTGACTACCGTAGCAAGGGTAATTACAATTTATAGTGGATTATCTGTTACGTCGGCGGATCACATATGATCGGCCATCTTAATTTATTTACAGTATAAGTATAAGTAGGTAAGCGGCTCGCACACAGGTACTGCCGCGGAGTGGCAGCTGTGCTGATGACTCGTGTGTCTTGTGAGGTGTAACTCAATACGGTGTAGGCATGCTGACTGAATGTGACAGTTCATTTGCCATTTTTTGGCAATAAAGGCTTCCACTTCACGCTTCATATCCGTAAAGAAATGATCGGATAGTACATGATTTATTTCAGCGATTTCTCAGAGTCTCTTTACTTGAAGTCTACATTCCAGGTCCGAGTTTTTTTTATAGAAAAGGTGGCAAACGAGTAATCGGAGCCCATTTATGATTACCGACGCCCAAGAACCTCTTCCTTAAAAATAAGTTTTAAATACCACACAGTTCCAGAATCAAGCTCGTAATATTGCTCAATGTCATGTTTTACTTTGTTTACGTATTTAACTCTACGGAATCATCCGACCCAAAAAAGGAGATGCTGTCCTTAACCAGGCGTGCCCCAAGCTCGGGAGAGCAGATGGCCAGCGGCCAAAATTCTTGACAATTTTCCAAGAGGAACTGTACAATTCCAAGTGTATGTTCAATAATTCGAATTTCCCTGTTGAGAAATTTTGAACTCCCGACTACGTGATAAATACGACATAGCTGTTATATTCATAATGAATGTTGGGAAGTGTAGTCTATCACATCGGCGGGTACTTCACAATTGTACCGCCCGCAGCGACGTCTACACTTCACATCGTTAACGGTCGTTACTGTGGCACACGGACGCCGAGGCGGTAACGAATGATTCAGCTAACATTTTAACTGTAGGGTAATCTTGATTACACTTTAGTACATAAATAGTTTTTCAGCTGTGACCAAAAAATTTCAACTTGAGTTACAATTTTAATCTTTCATAGGTCTCATTATAACTGTACCTACAGTGTATATACTTACTAAAGTACAAGCGCTGCATATTGACGGGGTTCAGGGGGGAAGTCCCGGCGGAGGCTGGGGGAGGAGGTGTCTTTAAGGTATTACGCGTGAGATGCCCCGTCTTCGATAGAGTTAGCTCTCCACAAAAGAAAGGTCTTTGTTTCCACAGAATAGCCGATGACTTTGAAAAAAATCCTGTTGATCCTATTTCATGATTTCCATGTAGATCGCAGCCAACCGTGTCTGCTGTCAGTCTGAGTATATTATACCTCAACTGTATGCAGGGAACTTTGTCTAGGTGTAGGAGATAGTCTCTACATCAACATCTGAGTCCCTATATCAAATGGTGTGCGCTTGGATTAATCTGGAAAAATTTTGTGTCCTGAATTTTTTACACCAAAACTTTATGCTCATCTAATATATTTCTTATTTTTTCACGCTAATATTACCAAACAGATTCATAAGAGATGGCAAAACATAATTTTACCTCTTATCACGAAAATATAAATGGTTCCCTTAAGACACGAAGTGAAAATAAAAAAACATAAATTCGCGAGTGAAACCGCGGTGCTATGATTTTTGACATATAGATACGATCAGTGTTTCACCAGTCACTCTCAGCTCACATTAACCCAAATACAAAGTTTTCAAGCGATATGTGCGACATCATCATATTCGCCCATAGCTGATGCTGCAGATGTGTCCACTGGAGTCCACAAGTTGTGCTTTGTATGGTTTGCTTTACATTGGTAACACTTCCTAACATTTCAACTTTTCTTTAAATAGAAATGCTGAATGCTATCCTGGGGACAGTCTCCCTGAACCAGAAGACATAAAAGTCTTCTCTCGTCAGTCGAACTATTGAGGCTGGACAAGCGCCGCCAACCAGTAGTAGGTCCCTCCAAAAAAAATACAGGGGACACATAGTTATAAGTTGATTCCCCTTAACTGAAGATTAAATTATTTTAGGATTAGTGTAATATGTAGATGCTGACGTCACACATGTGCATATGGGGAACGTGCGCGATATTAGCATTTACGAAGCGGGCTCATTATGTTGACTGTACCTACTAATTGTAATATGACGCGATGAGATTTGAAACTGAAATTGTGAATGAAGAACCGCGAAAGATTTATACGAATGGCCATAAGGAGAGTGTGAAGACCGTGCACAGTCACGCACATTTCTATTTGAATCATCCTGTTGTCTCTCTTTTACTTTAATGTTTCATTGGCGGGCGCTAAATACCTCGCCTAGAACTTCTATATCATGTTGTAAAATATCATTTTGTTTATTCGTGTCAGTGGGTTGTCAACATGTGCGATGTCGTGTTCCAGTAGATCAAGACATCAGATTTGCAATGAGATTCTAAATGCGACAGCACAAATATCACTCGGCGGTGACTGAGAGGCGGCGGTGCAGCAGGACACTGCCTCTTAGTAAGTATGAGGAAGAGGCAGTTCCATGATCTACCTGCACCCATCAGGTTCTTTTTAGACGAACAGCTGTAGCTTACGCTAAGTAAAATCTAAGCAAATTTTGTAGATGAAGTTTGGGAAGGAGGGTAGTTTTTAAGTAGGAAGTGTCAGTTATTTATTATTATAGATATCAGAAAGGAAAATGTGTCAGATAGAAACTGTTCATTCATAATATTTGTATGATAAAACTTTTTGATATTTTTCATATTAAATTTTGAAGTAGGTAATTAATTTTTGAGTCCAACATAAAGAATTGACGAAAATGTACGTATCGGTACCTACTAACAATAACTATTTAACTTTTGCAATGCCACTACGATTTCCCAGCGCATTCAAGTAACTCGCGCCTGTTCCCGAGACCTTAATATAATGTACTACTGACGCTGGGCCCGATGACGCCGACCTCACACCTATGTGAGGCCACAGTTTGTAAATAAGCTCCTCATTTTGTATACCCTTATTCCGCTTCTTCGCAAGTACTTCATATAAGCTGGCTACAGATTATGTACAATACAGGCGCTCTTACCTGACATTCCTCGTTCTTACATAGAACAGTGCAACAAATTGTAAAATGTCACTTAGTTCTACAAATGTAGAGAATTTCACGCGGCGTCTTTGACTGCCTCCCGTCGCTGTTACACAAAAAAGTGCAGCAAATTGCAAAATGTCCACTTAGCTCTACCACTTGGGAGTTCTATTTGAACTAAAATATAAAATAAGCCGAACATTCAGCTCCGTGTGTAAGTATTTACTGTATTTTATTTACACACACAATACACATTATATGGTTCTGTAGACTTCATTAGTTCAGTGACTTGTTATTTTGTTAATATACTGAAGGACTGGTTTTTCCTATTGCGTGGGTCTGTTTTATAGTTGTTTAGAGAGTACATGTCCGTACATCATCCGCACAGAAGTTATGCAGACGAGGTGCCTTCATTCCTTGTCCTTCCTCGATGGACCAACGAAAACTCATAATCCGCTTGAAACGCGACAGCACAGGTGTCGCTTTGCGATGTATTGTGAACTAGAGTTTCCCCTCATTCCCCCGGTCCAATTCAACTGCAATGGAGCAGTAACATGGCCTATAACTACGCGAGGCTGCGTAAGGAAATTAAGCGGCGCGTCTCTATTTCAGAATCATGTTCGTTCTTAAGGAGGAAACTCCAGTCTCTTGTCAGAGATGACTCACGCAGTTCCTTATGTTACCTATCTTATACTTGTTCACTTTAATCTCAAACACATTTACTCAATTAGTTTCATTACGTCGAAATTTTATTTGATGTTAACGTGTAAATGATGGTATAAGGGAGACTAGCTCATATTTCTTTTTTAATATCTGTAGACTTTATCACACCACGTTAGTCCGGTCCTGTGGTAAGCACCGGTAGGACTTGTGTTACGAGTAACAAGACAACGGAAATATATTTCATATTTTTATATATTATTTAAGATGTTTCATAATAGAAATACATAAATAAACATTCAGGCATAAGGCGGGATTCGAACACGCGACCCCTGGCGTTACGCGTGGACTAACCGCCAAGTTAGCAACTGCACCAGCTGGTCTCAAAGTATTAAGGAGTCTATTTTCCCCACACCAGGGTAGCCGCTACAACTTACGTAATAGTGAGCTAGAGTTCTATATGCAAAGGTTGAACAGTTCCCGTAGCTTCTCCTTGTACGAGTATTACCGCCGACAGTTTCCCGTGCACCCGACTGTTTTTTCGAAGGTGGTGTGGTGAAGAACCTCCAATTTTGCGTCGGCGTATCTCCAATATCTGAACATACATCTGTTCCTCCTCCAGCGTCACCCGGGCCTTTCGAGGGGGAGCAAGTTCTATCGCGATGTCAGGCAAAAGTTCCCCCGCTATTCCCCCCAGTAGCGTTGGCTGAAGCGGCACGGTCGGTGGAGCCGAGTGGTTACAAAGTTTCATCCAAGGGTCACTTTCACAACCCTCCACGTATTAACACAACTAAGTAAATATATCAATACATTCATGTTCAGTTAATTGAAATCTTAATATCTTAAGTTGTAAGAACTACCTACTGATGAAACCATATCACTATAATATTTACACCAAAATTGGTAAAATGAAATCGGAATGTTGGATCATCGAGGAGCCACTTGTAATGTTATTACTGAGCAAATCCTACGCAACTTTCGCCGCTAATTGCTAAACCCTGTAGGGTACTCGACGTGGCCTCTAACTAACCCCTTATCAGGAAGGACTCATTAATTACACCAGTTTACTCATTGTTCATGACCCCTATTGCTTTGTTTCCACTCAGAGGGTAACAATAATAAGGAATATACAATGAGTTTTATTCCAGAGCAGTTTTAGACTGTTAAAGCTCCTAATAAAGAACCGCGCGCCATCTACAGAAGTTGTTTAATAAAGCTAAAGTAATCCAAGAATGTGCTCTACAGAGTTCTCGTCTATACCGATGTTATAAATGTATTTGATTGTTTGTTTGAGTTGAATATACTCCAAAACTACTAGACCAATTTGATAAAACATTTCACCTTTGGAACCCCGTTGTCTGTGATGAATACATACCATTAAACGTAGCTAAAACGTAACGTTGTTGGAAATTAGTATGAAAACATTTATAATGAAAATCAAAATGTGAAAAACATATCAAAATATATATAAAATAGCCGTACGAAGCCGGGTTGCTAGTATTATTATAATAAGCATATAAATCAAAGCATAAATATGTTAGTGAGCGGTCACCTCTTACTAACATATTTATATTGCGCTGTATGCTATACTGCATTGCAGCCGAATTGGGCCGATTAGAGGACTTTAGTAGTGGGGATGATCTCTGTTTCGAGTGCTTTGTGAGTACCCGGTGGCCCATTCCGCTCATGCAGCACGACACTATCTCCTCCTAAAAGAGTTGCCCTCGTTTCCCTTTTTTGGTCCAATGGGCCACCGGCCACCAAAAAAGGGAAACGAGGGCAACTCTTTTAGGAGGAGATAGTGTCGTGCTGCATAAGCGGAGGTAGTGGCATGCATAGTGCATGACACTACATCCTTCTATGCAACGGAATTAGGCCAGCACGACCGGGGAGGTACCTCTCGCTCTCATAATACCACCGTAAAGTGACATCTTCAGTGTCGCGTTTCGTGCGGTTCGTGAGTAGCTGGGGGCTAATTGAGGGGGGGGGGAAGGGGGAGAAGGAGGGCAACACCTCGGAGTAGTAACTATGTGGATGTTCGTGAGCGTCGGTATTCGTAAAAGGCTCCGACTGCTCATTTTTTTCAGGGCTTCAAAACATTGCAGACCTAATTCGACGTAAGTTTCAGCTTGTTCCCGCCGCAAGTTGCAGAGAAACATTAGGACGGACTTTTATATCGATACAATACTCGTGACTTCCGCGTCTACCCATGCAACACAAAGTACACAGTTCTGAGTGCACCGAGTCAGGGCCCAGACTTGCGCGTATATCACACGCGCGTGGTGCGGTGTATCACAGACGGACATATTATATTACCTGTTATAAACTTGTTAATGTGCGTAACCCGCTTTTATTTAAAACACTTTATTGTATACCTACAGACACCTGAAATGTACATAAGGTATATACCACTAATTTTCCACGAGTAAGACACGCTCAGAAATTTCACAGAACGCCCAGGCGACCAGAACATTCCATGAAAATATACAAAGAGATACAATTGTGCGTTTAGCTGCGAGAACCCTTCCATTATAATAATTATACTTCTTCTATGGTACTTACAACTAGCAGGCCGTCCCGGCTTCGCACGGATGTTAAGACAATGTGGCAAATATTAATTGATCTCCAAAAATTTTGATTTCGGCCTCGTAAACATTATACATTTACCACATGGAAACAAATTAAATTTATGACAGAACAGCGTCAGTCGGGACACATATTTTTTCACACCTTTACATAATCAAAGTTTCCATTACGATCAAAATCTTTTAGAAAGCATGAAATAGTCTATCTTCATTAGCGAGAATACAGGATTCCAATAATAAGAGATTTTTTTAATCGGTTCAAAAGCTATGGAGCCTGTTCAATGCAAACAAACAATTAAAAACACACAAACAAAAGTTCTTCTTTATAATAGTATTTGTATTGTATGATGTAATGAACAAGTCCGCAGAACAAGTAGTATGAGAACTCGAGGGGTTTTGCTGGAAGCATTTATTGAACAGTGTTCATTCGATTACTTAAATGTTCATTCGCAGGTGTAGCTGAAATACGCAATTAGCTTTTCTTCAATATCGAAAAGTTATGCGTGAAAAGCTCAGGCACCGGTAAAGGATTACACTTCTACTGGACAATACGATACGATGATATCGGGACGATCTCTTTGACGAACTGAACGTGAATAACGGAGGCTTAGACGATAGTATAACAAACGAATTCACACTTGCAGTGTTTATTTTTTTAAACTCTCAACTTATTTCAATGAACTAGACAACTAGTTTTAAATACTAAACTAAGTTTATATGTAAGTTTGTTATTCGTTCACTCTAATGGAATTTGCTGAAAGTTAGCAGAGATTTAGATTACAATCCAGAACAGTATAAAACACTTTTTAGCTATCAATTGTGGCTTACACAGATTTTCTAGCTATCAATTGTGGTTGACGCAGGCAAACGCATTTACGCCTCTTCACCGGCCCTGGGTGGGGTCCAGTGGCGTGTGAGACTAAGAAGTAACAATACTCATGCCACCAACTAATAATTAAACTTAACTGAACCACAAAGGGGCAGAACAGCCGTTTAGTCCCATAGTGTCATTTTTAACACTGGGTGGATCTGACGCGACGTGACGTAGACTAGTCTCATTAGTCGACAGCCTACAGGATTACAAAGTTATACAAATATTATTATAACGCTTAACTCGTCTCTTTAGTTTTCCTACGAATGAAAAACATCTAGCAGTCGGGAAAATTTCTCCCATGTGTCAAAGATACGTCATTTAATATATTGTGTTATTGTAAGTTTTTGACCGCGGAGACAATATATGGCTCATGGCTCACAATATAAGGGGAATCTTTGAACAGCAGAGCATATGGCAGATGGGACGGCTGAAGTAGAGGCCACGTTTGGGAAAATGAAGTGTTGGTCGACCGTTCACCTGGTGGGAAGACAATCTTTGTGCTGTAGTCGGTCCGGGAGGGATGTGAGTAACAGGAGATCAATCCTCTTGGTGTTCATTGAAAGAGGCTTTCTCCAGCAGTGGGCCGATGAGGGCTGATAATGAAACCTACTACAGATTCTCTCGCTCCTCCTCATTCTGCTGGATGTCGAAGTCGTCGCCGCGGTTGTTGTTGTTGTTGTTGTATGTCTTCTTCTCGTTTAAACTCTCACTCACTTGGAGGGTGATGGTGATGATGAAACTATTCTGTCGCATCCGTCCATCAACAGATGGTGCCCCCACACGTGTCACGTCGCGCTCTCGGAGTGACGGCGCGAATGGATGACCACAATCTTCTTATACTTATTAGTTCACATCCTAACTATCACCAAACGGATGCAATTTTTGCGGAGTTGGTCATGTTATTACATGCAACTTCATACTCATAACAATATTAACAACATCAGATCCCCAAAATCTGTCGGTCTGTATGTGATCCACTTTCGTGTCTCTCATAACCTACAGAAGGAATATTCGACCTGTGTACTCTCCGCTGCTGCACGCGCTTGGTAACACTCCAGTTTATGTCAACGTGCCAACTTACAGGACCGTTCAATACACGGTTGCGTTTATTTCTTTTTATGGGTATATATATATATATATATATATATATATATATATATATATATATATATACATATATATATACAGCTTCGTCTTAAAACTGACGATATATCTTGCCTTATGGCCTCCGAATCTTTATTCATAATATTATTTTTTTACAGGCAATCCTCGGCGTTGGAAATAATTTCTTCACAAAATAATTTTTTTTTCTACTATTGCTAGTTTTTTGTATATATGCAGAATAAGGTGAACTATACTTAAAAGAAATATTCTTATCTCATTACAACTAAAGCATGAACATATGTACACACACTCTTATTTGTTAAATTTATATCATATAATAAAATAATAAGGCAAGTAAAAAGAGAACGCGAACACGAATATTTTATTCATCCCGTGAGAAATGGAGTGTAACACGGTAAGTTTCATTTACATATGGGCAAGTATCCAGTCGCCCCCGCGGCTCAGAGGTTATTGATGCTATGCTAAGTACAATACTTGGTATAAAGTAACTCCAAACTCCACGTAAGGATAGAGGAGTGAGCAAAACACATTGACAGTGACGTTTTTCGAGATGGAAATCATTGTGGACTGTCCCTCCGACAGCCAGAGCGGAGGGACCCTCCTAGTCCAAGTCGATACCGAGAATTATACTTTCCATAACCTACATGATCTCTGTTGTGCGTCGGCCTCCTACCTACTAAAATCATTCCGGTCTTCTGCTTCCTTTAGACACCGGACTTTAACCCACGCTGGTATCTGTAAAGCTGGCAGGGTAACATAGGCAGTATCACTATATCTCTTGATTTTGAACTGAATCACAAGATATTGAATAGAATCTAACGCCATTATAGCAGCCGTGTTTGAAACTCAATAATAAATATTTTTGTAATAGATACTTCTTTGCCGGCGTATTAAGGACAGGGAAAAATATGAACACCCATGTTCACAGATTTTGGGCGACGCATGGTGCCGACCGCCGCTTAACTATTGTCTCTGCATAGGTCAACGAGGCCCTGTACGTTGCCGAACACTGAGAACTCACAGCATTGCTTGTGAATACGGGTGTCGGTGTTCGCATCGGTAACGTGCTACGTAGCACATAAAAGTGTTCTTTCACTTTCCTGTTCTATGAAGCTACGTAGCGCATGTTCACCCGGCGCGGCTACGCGACGCCGCAAGTGTGGGCTACTGAATACAGATCATTATTACTTGATTTTTTTTAACTTTTACCGGAGTTCCCTATGACTGACAAGGTCTTGTAAAAAAAAGTATGACGTCACAGTAACGTTACGAGCGTATAGAGTAGGCGGAGTCCCCAGGCGTAATAAGAGATTTCTTTTGGATGTATTTATTGGAAACAAATATAATCAATAACATAACCGAAAATTACAAGGGGTTTTTCTTTAGTTTTGTTTGCAATGATCATATAGCCGTAATTTCACACTAAATTGCTTCATTTCAAAAGTGTTGGTTTACATGGTAGCAGTTAAGACAAATAAATATAAATATAATTATTATACATATAAACTGTCAAACGAGCAATCGGAGCCTTTTTACGACTACAAACGCCTATGTACATCCACATAATTACTATGACAATGTGTCGCCCTCTTTACCCTCCCCTCCATGGGCCACCGCTATTCACGAACGGCGGTATTATGCGTGCGAGTGGCACCTCCCCGATCAAGCCGGCCCAAATCCGTTGCATATGTAGCATCATGCACCATGCATATTAAAACTTTTATACTATTACAATACTTGATTAAGAGCTATCAATGTAACATTTTGGTTAAAATTAAATAGCACAGATTTTCACTTTTTGGCACTAGATCTGTTGAGCTATATCTCAAGTATATATATTATATCTCAAATGATCTGTTGAGCTATATCTCAAGTATATATATTATATCTCAAATGATCTGTTGAGCTATATCTCAATTATATATATTATATCTCAAATGATCTGTTGAGCTATATCTCAAGTATATATGTTATATCTCAAATGATCTGTTGAGCTATATCTCAATTATATATATTATATCTCAAATGATCTGTTGAGCTATATCTCAATTATATATATTATATCTCAAATGATCTGTTGAGCTATATCTCAATTATATATATATATACTAGATCTGTTGAGCTATATCTCAAGTATATATATATATATATATATATATATATATATACTAGATCTGTTGAGCTATATCTCAAGTGTATATGTTATATCTCAAATGATTTCCCTCATCGTTACTATACTTACAGTCGTCTAGAGCGAAGTTCGTAAATGTGGAGCTTTGTAGACCGTGAGCTAAGTTCCCTCACGTTTCACTCTATCTCACTTCCATTGTCATTGCAATTTAATTTGGTTAGAACCTTGGATATTTACAAATCATTTATGGTTATATTAATTTTAAAACCTACTGAATGCGCAGTATGTTGTTCACTGAACAAAATATGACCGTAGTTAGATACTAGAGATGCCTGCAGATGTATCTGGAGATGGTCGTATTTTGATCGCCAATGGAAACAGGACGGTGTTGCAAATTTTGGAAAAAACGCGGCGGGCTTGAGATATTTTGCCTCGAGTATAAGATTCCTGATTGAATTCCACTTGAAGCGAAACGAACAGTGAACAGATTTTCTTGTCAAAAAAAGTGAATTGAATTTACTTCACAAATAATTTATAAACTCATTTATTTCCGTTTCATCAGAATTACCAATTTTGACTGCGTATTTCCAGCTCCTGTTAAATATTGCTAGAATTCTCGTAAGGCTTCTAACGTGAGTTGTCAGGAAAATACTACTTAAACTAGCTGGTGCCCGCAACTTCGTCCGCGTAGAGTTTGAGGAATAGCTAACTTATACATCTTACGGTATGGCTGAAGCCTTTAGAGTTGCTCGTCAGTTATTCTTGTCCCTTGAGTGTCGTATGGGCAATACAACAGAAAACACTCATCAAGCTCAGTGTGATTTTCTATAGTGCCAGCACCCTAACCCTCCCTAATTAGAAAGAAAGAAAGTAAGACTTTTATTGATATCAGTAACATGGACTAGCAATATTGCAAACTAATTACGAGACATTATACAATATTCCGCGGGAGGTAAATGGCGATTATTGCGCTACAAACATAGTGCCTTTGCTACTCTCAGCATATTAAATATATTTTTTGCGATAACGGAGACCTTCACCCCCAGCCCCCTCCAGGCCTACGCCTCCGGACTCCTGACATTGTTAAGTTTTAACTGTTAAGACGAAACGCAGGAGTTAAATGGCTATTATTTTACTACAAATATAGTGCATTTGCCAAAAAAAAATTACAAATATAGCCTATATGGTGCACAGGGTGAAGAGCATCAAAACAAAAAATTGTCATTAAAATTTGTTCATTATTTTCAGAGCAAAACGCGTACATACAAACAGACAAAATAATTATAAAAAACCATTTGAATTGTATTTTATGGTATTCGTGTTTTAGATCGGTTATAACAATTTTTTCCATTTTATTTCAATATTTCACTGACGCGAGAGCTAACGCCTTCGTCTAGAGCCGATACTTTACGTTGAAATATTGCTTTGTTTGTTCATCACGGTAACATTTCAATGTGTTTGATGTGTCTTAATTCAGTATAAATGTTCAGTTCAAATAAAATGTATATAAGCCATGGTTCGTTTCTCGGATGTTGTGAAAGCTTTCCTTTGTCTGGCTCACCAGAACAACACTTTGCTAGCTCTAACACGTAGATGGAGTTTACTCGAACGAACATGATTCTGATGTGAAATGACGCATGTGCGGTAAAGCGTAACGCTGCTCGGCCATTATTTCCCACGATTTTCTCCGAACTCCTCGGTGGCATAAATAAAATATTATATAAGGGTGGGTGCTATCCCTCCCACTCCCCTGTTATTTTTATATCTGAAGACTTGTGAGTTTTAGAAATACATGTGATATCCGTGACCTAAGCGGGATCAGAACCCGCGACCTCTAGCGTAACTCGCGGACTGCTCGCCACGTCACCAGCTGAGCCAGCCGGTCGTCATCAACTAAGGGTATCTAGAGAGTAGACACAGTAAACATCGGATACTAAATTGCTGTACAAAATTAATGTTACTTTTCCTTATTTGATTTTCTTACTGTAGGATAATAATAATAATTAAAATGTTTGATTTAGTACCAAAAAAAGAAATTCAATGAAACGTTAATACTAATAAAAGAATGTACAAAAATGGCGGTGCTACCGCTAGGAGCGGTCTCTTTTCAACAAGGAATTAGGCAGTTATATTGCCTAGGTAGAAGTTGACACAAACGTTATTTATGTGAATTATTATATATGTATACACACACACACACACACACACACACACACACACACACACACACACACGCACACGCACACGTGGACATACACACATGATGCATATCAATTAATAACTTAACTTTAACGAATTGTCACGAGATTTTACCAATGGATAGAACGATTCTCGAGAAAGGTTTAATTGTGTATAATTTGTTAAGCTAGCAATCACGACCGTTATTCACACAACCGGGGTAATAAATAACAAATAGATATGACCTATATATATGTTTGTCTGTCATGTTGGTGGCCTGTAAATGCACATTTACAGTCATTCACCAACAGATGGCGCACTCACGTAAGATACATCACGCCACTGGAGTAATGACTCGCATTCATAACTTGGTTATATCAATTTATATTATTATTGTGAGGTTTTCATTGACTCTGGAATGAGGAATAGTAACTAATTTTTCGAGGAAGGTTCTCAGTAGTGAATGCCTTCTTTATGTTTGTACTTATTGTCCTCGTGGACCAGTGGTAAGCATGATCAGCCACAGACGTACGGTAAAAATGGTATTAATTTTTTTCAAATTCTTATAACTTTCCGTAGTTAGGCAGTTGGCGGTGTCACGCCCCCGTGCCGAAAAGATCACATGAAGCCGTCGGTTCTGCGCCTAATTTCTCTCCGGTCGCCTCGGATTGCCGTCCCATCGGAATAGGAGAATGAGCGAATAGAGAGCGCACTTGTGTCTGCGCAAACACTTGAGCACTATTCCATGCCAATTAAAGTGTAAGGGGCAAACGAGCTGTAGTCATCCGCGGCAGAGCCTGGCGGACAGCTGGTGTACATAGACATCCGCGTCATTCGCGTGTCGTCTTGCCGTGTCCTCCTGTCCGTCTCCAATTCCTAATGGGCCTCCGCGCGAAACGCGAAACCAATGTCTGTATAGGATGGAACCATGTGAGCGAGAGGCCACTAAATCGTTTCATGCGGTTTGTGAGTTTCTGGTGGCTCATTGCGGAAGAAGGAAGGCATCCGCTTCATTTCAACACATTCAATACATCTGAACAACAATCCCTCAAGTTTAACTCGTGTAAATGCATTTACCACGTGTATAAAAAAATCTACTTTAGATGTTATATTTATGCCCAATTCCATACACATGCGTTAAGTTTCTTTACGTGAAAGAATAACACTTTGTATACACTTTCACGTTCCGTACATCAGTAGGATTAGTCGAGTTACAAGTTACACAATACGCCTCAGTGCTAAGAGTGTTCAATGCAAAAGTATATCACGCTTAGGTTACATAACTGACAACTTTATATAGTGTTTCCGGCTCGTAGCTATCAGATTTCGCCTTTCTGACCTGTGTGC